>UELU01141653.1:46585-129820 GCA_900490025.1 Megastigmus dorsalis
AGAAAATTTATTTTCTAAGATATTACACAGGCTTATATAATGTGAAAACACCTCTTAATTCGTAATATCAAACATCAGAATTTCGATATAAAGTGAAAAAGAACCCAAAAGTTGAAAAAGAGTGAAATACTGTGTACCTATACCATACTTGGTTTGTCTCGGGCCATAGATTCTCAGTATAGACTTTCAATGCTAATATGCAATTTTGAAGCTCAATATATCCAAATTTCATGCTGCTTGGGGGTTCCAACTTATAACTCATGTAAAGGATACCTTATTAAACATACATACTAATTTTTAAAGATTTTCTAAGAAATCGATATATGTGGTGAATGTCCTTAAATGAAAAATTGTGTATTAAATGAAATTTTAATGCATATTTTACTTCCAAATTTCAACCATCACGACTTAAGTAGCAATGGCTACTTCAAAATAGCAACATTGGCTTACCCTGCTACTAAATCCACGAAACCAACCAAGTGTGCAATAATACTTGTTATAATGAAAGAACGATTTTAGTACACTGTAAGAACCAGAAACGGTATTTCTTAAGCATTCTATATTATTTTGCTACATGTAAAACTAAGTAATAGTTTTATCGTGCATCAAGTATAAACAAAGAAATTAGTTTCAAAATGTTATACCCGAAGACTCCAACTCTACCCCTGACTCCAACTCCTGAAAAATTAAAAATAAAGTTAAAAAAAATTGTAAATTAACCCTAAAAACCATTATTGTCTGCAACGATAGTCAATATAGGTAATGATATAAATTATTTAAGCCTCAAACCACTTAAAGAATTAAAATGATATATTGCCAATAATTGTTTAATTGTATTTTTTTATCTTTAAATCAGCTATATTCTTGTATTATACATTCTTCTGCAACCCATATATACATTTTAACCACCTAAATAATTACTTACATGAATATTTCTCCAACCTTGATTGTTTTTATCTTAATAACATCTTGTTGAATAGAATTGTTTAAGATTTTATTATCAAGTGATGTGTGTCCCGATGGGCAGTAAACTATTAATTAAATTGGTAGTCGATTTTGATATTTTCATTATACTATTTTTAAAGTTAGTATTACAAAATGATAGGATTTAAGTAAATCAAATTATTTAAAAAATAGTTTAATTAGTCATTTATGGCTATCTCTTCATTTCTTAAGCCTAATACTTCAATTGGAAGCTATGAAACTAAAAATTGTCATAAGCAACTTTATCTACATTAAAAAGAAAAGCATTGGGGTAAATTTAACCAATAGTCAACTAAATAATTTGCAGAATTTTTATATAATATTCATTTAGGCTTGTAGTTATAAAAAATATTTTGTGGAATAATATAAAAATATATGAAGAATAGGGATGTACTAGTCCAGGTAATAATGAAATAGTTTTTGTAAATAGCAATACAAGTGTATAAGTTTGACCATTGGTGCAATTGCCCTAATTGATAATAATTATTGATTATGAAACGAATGAAGATGTTCTTAGATATTTACTACAATATTTAGCACTAAAGTTCACATAGTGACATAAGTTCACATAGTGTCATGTGTTCATATAGTGCTTTGACAGGAGACATTAGGTTCTAAGCGAAACAACAAAATTTTAAGAAAATGATTTGCCAATCACTGTTAGAAGGGGTTCTGATAACTGTACTGCTTTCTCTTTTCAATATTTTTGAAAGCTTTAACTAATTCTTTACTGCTCTGGCTCGGCTAGTTTTTACAAACAACATTCATGTTAAACTAATAGGTACGTTCTTAATACTCTGATTTGATATCATCAAACGCGAAATAAACGAGGATGTGTACATAATAATATTTCCAACGTCACCGAAAATTAAGATTCCTGCGACTCAGATATTTATTTACAGATCATATAAGGTGTTATCCACAAATTAGGATACTCAAAAGCACATACCATTTTTTGTGCCAAATTATTATGAATTGGTTTTAAATGCCTTTTTTTTACAATAATATTACTTTAATTTTCATTCGAATAAATATAGACATTTGATTTTTCAAATCTCATAATGAAGAAAGATTAGATTAATTGTTTAAAAATTGAAAGAGCACATTTTTATACGATATTCATATGTTTACAGATTTGCGTTGCTGGCTGAACATTTGAATGTGCTGAATCACAATGAATTTCAGGTATGATATAATTTTATTCTTATATTTATTTTATAACAGTTAAAGAAAGTAATTTTGACTTTCAAAAACTTTAAATTTTACTATATTGTATATTTTGATAAATTCTATTAATAACCGATAAATCAATTGTTACTATGGTAATTTAACCCCATCGCCACGCTTGTCTGATTTAATTAAAATCTACAAGTGCCATAGATCTGTATTCTTATTGGGGAAAATTAAAGTATGTCCAGCTAGGAAGCATGGTGAAGTCTTAATATATTTTTCCATGTGCCGAAAGACAAGGACACATCTTTTTACTTGTTTTATAAATTATCAATATTAGAATCATTAACTTTAAATTTAAATTCTTTTTTTTAATAATAAAATTATTTTGTCTAAGTATAAAAAAAAAAATAATATACTTCTATCATTTTACAGAGAACAAATGATGAACTTTTCATGGTATCCAGGACTTCGCTGAGGTACTGAAGCTGCTTACGGTGTGTCTGAAGTTGGTTCAATCATTTTCAACATTTCTGTAAGTATTAATTCATTTTTATCTGTCACCTTTTATTTTAATTTCTATTCCAATGAGAATTGATCTGTCAATTCAATAATTAAATAAAAGAAATAGAATTTTGTTTTAAACTTTATAACGTAATCCACTGTATAGAAACTCTGTGCAGATATTATGTATATTTTGAGTTTTTTTTATAATTCTGAAATGATGTATTTTACAGACTAGAGTTTCTGAATTTTTTTGAAGACCACCTTGTAACTGATATTATAATTTGATATACATGAAATTTCTTGCATTTTTTAAAAGATAAATTATATAATAATATCTAAAATTGGTTTCAGGTTGCTGTCTTGAAATGGTGACTGCTTGATAAACAAATCATACTGCTGAACATTCTCTTCAATATGATGAACATTTATTCGGTAAATTAATTTTTATAATGAATAAATGTTATGAGATAAATATATATGTTAATACATATATAGAATATTGGTTATATATAGAAAATTGTAGAAGAAAGTTTAGTGGGATTATACATGATTGACTGTGTTTTAATTATCTAGTAAATGATAATCCAGTAAATAGACAACGATTTTAAGCAAACGTTCTTTGTAGGTAAATTTGTCAAGTTTATTGGAAATTTTTGTTTCTCTTTCATATTGAAGTTTAAAATTTTAACACTATTAATAGATTGATATTAAAACCAATTTTGACGTCTTTCACCCAATTTCGATTTTCATTTTCTATACAATTACTTTATTTATATGATGATACCTCATCTTTCGGGACTGAAAATATTGATGTTACTATATCCCAACGTGTACTGATGAATGTTTTTAAAAAAGTAATAGTATGTTAAGTTTAAACATTTCATTAATCAGTTTTTTTATTTCAGAGAGGTACCTTCACATCAAGAGGTTAATCATTTGAGGATGCAACTGCAGTCCACTTATATAGCGTAAAAATTGAAAAGACTAGAACATCGAAATTAATAGGTAAGTCTCAAGCTCTTAAATATCGCTGTTTTTTAAACTGAAAGAAAAACGTGGCAATGTTTTTGTACATTCTTACTGTCTTCGTACTAATCTTTTTATTGAATGATAACTTCTGTGGATATGAAACTTTCTTTAGTTATCTATAAATTGTGTCTTGTCATATAAATTAATCTACTTAATTCAAAATTTGTAAGATGAAAATTTAAAAAGTATAGCATTTATGAACGGCATCCCTTCAAAAAGTTAAATATGATGTATTTTACAGACTAGAGTTTCTGAATTTATTTGAAGACAATCTTGTACCTGATTTATTGCTTTCTTATTCCCAAAATTTATTACTCACGTTAAAAGTTACTTAATGAAAGATTTTTACAACTGATTTCAGATTACGACTAGTTGGAGAGATTGCAACTACCCAATAACCTATAGATCTCAATTCTCTATGCTAATATTGGTTTTGGTAAGTTTATATTTTATAAATAATTGAACTAAGTGTTAATAGTAATTCAGACGTACAAGACAAATTATTTATAGAATGGATTGATTTAAAAATATTTGAATATTTTACGTAAAAAGCTAACTTGTACTAAGTATTATTATCTAAATCAGACTGTAAAAAGCATCGTTTGTTTGCGTAATTTTGTCTTGGATGTTATTTTTACATATTAATAAAATATGTAGTAATTAAATACAATTTATATGGCAGATTTATAATAGTACAATAATGAAATATAGTAATTACTACAAATTTTTATATGATGAAATCTTTAAATTTACCATCTTTCGGGGCTGAAAGTATTGATGTTAACTCTTAATCTGATGCATTTGTAATATAAACAAAACTATCTTTGTTTTATTGAATATTTTTTAAATATAGTTCATTTTGTTTTCAGTATCTTCAATGGCCTATGTTAAATGTTCATTTGGAAACCAAGCTGTATACTTACTTCATTTATAAAGGTATTATAACTTGATCTATAGTTCTTTAATTTTATCCTTTATTTTAATTTTTTTTAATATGTCTACTTATATTGGCAATACATTTCTTATTTTTTTATTTTTGTTTTTATGATTAACGTAACTTAACAAATGAATCTATGGCGAAGGACTTTAAAAAACAACGCAAATTAAATAAAAAAAATTCACTATAATTATATCTTTTGTTTTGGTACATTTGTTAATCCTCGTTTACATATTGATGGCATAAATAAATCGAAACTGAACCTTCGACTATTATCTGATGAAATATTGGCTAGAGTCCTGAATTAAAGATGACAAGCTTTTCGTTCAATAACTGATCCTTACATAATTAAAATAAAATTTTAAAATGCTATTGTAGATCTTAATAAAAAGAAAATTTTATTGTTTCAGATTGCAGTAAGTGTGAGTCTCCAAGAAGTAAAAGAAAAATGTAATATAAAAACATTGTATAAAAGCAATAAAGACTAATTTATTATATATATTTTATTTTTTCATTGTATTAAATACCTATATTAAAAGTTCATTTAGTTTAGTGCTATGAGATATGGGTAATATTTATATAATTTTTTAAACTTTTTAAATTATCACAAATGTACAATTACAAGCAATTGAAATTATAAATAAAGTTAATTGTCAGTCTTAACACATTTTTATGCTTTTTCAACTTTAAAGTGAAGAAAATTTATTCTATATGTAGTCAGTTTTGATGAAATAATAAATAATAAAGATCTTAATGATTGAATCAAAATTTGAAAATGGGTCCTGTAAATAAATACAGAAGGGTTGAAAAAAGAAAGATTCGACCAAGTAGATAAAGGTAGCATGGAAAAAAGCTTCGACATTTTATTGTTAACCGCAGATAAAGCCATATACACTTTCACACGAAGTCGATCGTAGTTTCGTATTAATGTCGAAAATTTATAATAATTGAATGTTGTACATAAATATAAAGTCGACAATGCTGCACGTGTCCTTGTGTATGTGCCAAAAAGGGTACAAAAATTGTCTCGAGTCTCCTTTTATATTATTTTAATATTCGTGACACGCTGACTTGAACAACTTATTTTAATCATCGGTGACTTGTGGCAAGCTTTGTTTTATTTCTTTATTATGTAATTATCTCTGCTTCTTATTAGGATAATGTTTGACGTACTATAAGAATTCTGCATTCTGAGGTGCGCAATTATTTTATTTATTTGTTTTTTTTCTCTGAAGAGCTTTTCGAGTTTTTTACGAGTGAAATGCGGCATACTTCTTTTAAAGTCGATAATTAAACAACACGGCCGGAGCGGGTGGAAGGAACGATTTTGGTGTTTTTTTTTTTGCAATCCTATAACTAACTAATCTATATTTTGTTACCTTTTTATTAATTTCTCTTAATATTTTTTTTTTTCAACTCATGACTTCAATGGGCATGTGCTAGTGATTTTTTTTTCTCCAAAAATGTAGTAGTGCCGTTGGCAAAACATTCCAAAAGTATAGAACTTTATGCGATCGGTACTCAATTGGTACTCAATTATCAAAATATACTCAACTAATCGTCTTTTTCAAGATTTTTCAGATACTCATCCATGAACGTAAGGTCGTAAAAGGCGAAAACTTTTCATCGTTAAAATCATGTTTTGCCAGCGAAATCACTTCTCGAATTTTCGTTGAATTGTTTATACGCGAGCGCATTGCATATTTAATATGTTTCTCGTGGGTCGTCATTGTTTATTTTTTTTCTTATGCTTTGCGAAAAGTAGCTCGGATTAAACAGCAGCGAAATACAATTATCGTAGCGCTTGCGGTATCGCTTATATAATTGAAGTTCATGAAATATCCACATATGGTTACTTCGCGCGACATTTTTCAATTTCTCTCATTTTTTTTCCTAACTCTCCACTCGCCGAACAATTTGCTTTAACGCATATTTCAGCAATATATCTCATATTATTCTCTTTTTTTTTTTAATTTTCCATACTTAATTATTATTTTATTTTATTTTTTTTAATTATTGTAGATCACAGACAACTTGTTCTTAAGTCATAAAAACAATTCAATTATCTTTCCCCGTACGTAGAAGCGCGTGTATTAAATGTGTGAATGTTGTAGTAATTTTACTTCTTTTTTTTAGTGTTTTTTAAATAGTATTAATGTATGTGCGTCGGACGTTTTTTAAGTTTACAGAGGACTCATGACTTTTATGTAAGCTAATATATCAGATTGTTAATCGTCGCTTTCTATTCAGGAATAAATGGCTTCTGTGCTATTGGCGAGTTTATATATATATATAAGTTCAAGCACATTGAAAATGAAAATTATTGGACGGTCAAAGTTCATTTTAAGATGAAGATCAAAAAATTAATTCATCTTGTGTGTTTGTGTGTATGTATGTGTGTGTGTGTGTGTGTGTGTGTTGCTTTTATAAAACGTAGAAAGGAAATAGTTCATCGTTAAAAGATCGAAACAATTTCGAAAAAGTGTCTTCAAAAATAGCTCTCGTTAGACGCGATTTTTTTTTATTCTTATTTTCTCGGTACATTTTTTTTTCTTCATAAGTATCTCGTTAAAAAAGCTGAGAGTATCGTTTTAAGAATAAATTTTACGCGTATAAATATTCTTTAGAATTATGTCGGATTTAGATAAAAACGAAATTGCCAAGCTTTTTCATTTATATATGTATACATATACCGCGCAATTGTATCATTCCACAAGATGATCATTATTTATAATACGTGTACGACCGACGGCACGCACAGAGGGGAAAAATACCTTGAACAACAAAAGGAACATGACGTCTGCAGACGGATATTCACGTTCGCAATATTGTGTTATATATTTTTTTTGTGTTTTTCTTTTTTTTTTGTTAATATTTCATTGGTGTGTGTACCCTCTATAATCGTACAATTTTCTTATTCTCAAACTCTGCCTTTTGCCCCCTTTATCATAATTTCTCTTCGATTTCGCACGCATGATTGTTTCATCGATGAGTCCGTCGCCAGAAAAATGAATATAGTAAAATGCAACGTACCGAGGATTTACAAAGACCGAGAATATTAATTTGTTTCCTTTGATCATTTCTTCAACTTTTGACAACTAAATTAATTTTCAAGCTTCCACTGTGTACAAGAGAATTCCATATCTATAATGAATAAAAAATCATTTGCAATAATTCAGCATCCGTCCGCAGCTTTACTATTCTCATTTCTCTGTACGCTTGGTCATCCATACGATGCACAGTAGAGATGGTAATGCAGTTATCCCAATGATCACACGCAGCAAGTTTATGCAATCGCTTAAATTACACTTTTTCTTAAATTCTTTATTACTTTTCAACGATATCGGTATATTTTCTTTGCTTTTTTTTTTGTTTGTTTTTATTTTAAGTAATGCTTTATTCATTGAGATCAAGAAGATTAAGTTGGATTCACCAAATCATTTGCCTTTTCGTTCCGATTCCCTCTGCTAAATAAACGAAAATGTATGTTTCCATATATACACTGGTAATCATTGATATACTGAAAAAACTTATTTCGATTTCTCTTACTTGTCAAATTAAACATTATAAACGGCTGGTTTTGCTTCATAAACAGGATATAATCAAACGTTCGAGTCGTGCAATCGGACGGACCGAGCTTAATCCTCTTCATCCTTCAGGCAACAATATTGAATGGTATAATTTCCTTCCTATATCCCTCGCGATTCCTCCTACATCATCCTCCCTTTATCTCTCTCTCTCTCTCTCTCTCTCGCTCTCCTGTTATGCCAGCTACACCGCATTATTCGATTCGCTCTACGCTCAGACACGTTTTTTTTCACGCCTCGCGCCACCAACGTTCGAGCGTTGACGCAACGTTGGCCAGAGATAAGAGAGAGCGCGCGAAACGAATCATGCCATATCATTAAAAAGGACACAGAGAAAATACTCGATTGAAATATTTCTCGAATGGATGCCCACAGCTGCACACACACACACACGCACACTCATATAGCGATATAATAGGCTATACATATTGTTTTGAAAAAACCCTCACTTTTATATAAAAAATCTAGGCTTGCTTATAGAGTTTTATACATGCGAACGAAAGCATTTCACATATGGATATTTTGTTGTTGTTGGATATTCGAAAGGTATTTATTGGGCTACCTCTAAACTGGTTGCATCAACGCTCAGCGCTGCGGAACGGCGATGTACATATCCTTATGTTCGAGCCGGAATACGCGTACTGAACTCTTTCTCTCTCATGTATATATAATATACTTTTTTTTTGCTGTTTAGATTGATTATTCCTTTTACCACTTTTTTTTTTGCTGTCTTAATTATTTTTTTGTATAATATTTATATATTCTTGCTGCACGTATTGTATAATATATATATAGGGTTCGCTAGCGCCACGGGAGGAATGTCCGATCTTCCTCCCGTTCGATCCGGCTTTCTCTCCCTCTCTCTCTTGCTTCCTTTGTTTCTGTTGTTCGCTTTATTTTGTTTGCATGTCTTTTCTGTAAATAATAAGAGAGAAAGCCAGAGCGCGTTGAACACATTGCGGGGTGTGTCGATTTTCTTTTTTTTTTTTTTTTTTTTTTTTTGTTTGTTTAATAAGCACGCAGTCTCGCAGCGGGAAAAATTCGAAGGTATTTTTTTTTCTTTATACACTGAGAAGAAGTATAATACTTGGAGGCTCTGTCAATCCCGAGCGGTGTGTATAGTGCAGGTGTGTTCGAGTAAACAATTTTGAATCACTTTTCAATTTTTTTTTTGTCTACACGATTATATTGGTTGATTTTGAGGCAATAAAGGCTTACGAAGGAGCTCTGTACGAACGAGAAAATGAAAAGATTTAAATAATCGATTCGACTTCTTGTTATTGTTCAAAAATTAGCTGTGAATAATGGAAAAGTAATTGGTTTGGTATTTAAAACAAAGATTTGCACACGTATCGTTGTTGGAGTATAGCTTATGTACGCTTTTGAAAGATACGTTATTTTTATTCGATTTTTATGTTACCAAAATCTTTATCTCATGTATATCATATGTATTGGGTTTGTGAAAATATAGGAAATTATTAGATCTCGTAATTGATTACTGTCACTAGCAACGACTTGGATGAAACGACTAGTGAGTTTAATAATAAAGAAAATAAATCAGGATTATTTCTCGAATTGAATATTAAATGATAATCACGATTGCGTATCGATCTACATCTGTAATCGGCAATTATGCATTATTATTACGTGCAATTCATAATATTAAAGCCTTCCCTCCAGCGGATATTGACTGTGTAAAAATGTACTTGTTTTTAACTGTATAATATTGTCTCTTTACTGTGCATACAGCTCCTATTGCCTGTGTAAGAACGATGTACTCTTTATATTTATATACACGCATTTATTGCTTTGAGAAAAATAAATATATTATAATTAAATATATATATATATATATGTATGTATATATAATTACTTGTAAAAAATACACAGTAAAGAAATCAACGACACAGATGCCTTCCTTATCATTTTGCGTACCGTCTCGCGGTAAGATTTCCGAGATTTTTTATTTTCTTTTTTTTTTCAGAAAAAATCATTTCATCGTTATATCAACAGCATTTAATTTTGAATTTTCGACTTTTATTATATAGCATGTTTTCGAGCAAGTTTATCATATATCAAGCATTGAATGCATCGAAGTGTAAGCATAGCACTTTTATTTGTCGATTCACCTACGAAAGCATAAGAACATCCCAGAAATCTTATTCCGTTGTCCGTAAACACGCAAATATCGTAGCGGACGAATTCATTACATCGAAGTAACGATAAATAGCACGTTTTTTGGAGCGAATGCTTTCCATAACACAAAACGCGCTCCTTTGCCCATAATAACATCAGAGATTGCTTAAGTTTCCCATCTGCGCACACCTCCTCTTATTCCCACCCTATACGAACATCGAGCCCGAGTCAGCAACCGCACAGAGGATCGTGTATCTCTCCGAATCCCATAAAAACCAGAATAAACGCCACAGTTTCGCTAGTGGTTGCTCGACTTATTCTCGCTTTAACAAAATCCAGAAAAAGATCGCGATCGCTATATGTACACAATATTAAATTTTGTCTGGATACATCCGTAGATTTTTCTTTTTTTTTTTTCTTTTTTTTTCCATTAACAAGCCACACATGGTTGCACCACATGTTTAACCAAAACGATTCGAGCACTCGATAAACACGATCCCAATCGCAATCGATATACTTCACCTGTACGGAAAGTGCGTCCAAGTATATAGCCGTTCTCCTCAGTGTATAACGCGGTGCGCGCAGAGAAATTTTTATTGTAAAAACCCTGACAACGGGTATGTCTACCTACATACGTCTCTTCGAATCTCTCGTTTCTTTTTTTTTTACACTCTCCACTCTCGCTCTCCTCTAAATTACACACTAATATTTGCCATGAGTCGTCGTTGTTAGCGTGTTTTTCAACCATACAAATTTCTCTCGGCGTCACACTCTCTCTTATACGTCCTTTTTGATCGCTCTATTCGTAATCCGTTTCGTTTAGAATATGCGTATATATATATATAATATTGTTTATCGAATGGTAAAGTTGGAAAAAGTAACGCACGCCTCCGTGTCGCAGTCCTCGACTCCAGCATCGATCTTCCCTCCCCACCCGATGATATATTTCATATCAGTAGCTCTGCGGGCAATTAGCGGCAGCTGGTTTTTTTCTTCTTTTTTTTTCGTGCAGCAGAGCGACAGCGACAGTTTCTTTTTTGTTTAGTTTTAGAGATCGGTGTGGGGGCACTGCTGCGCTGTGCGAATAAACGGAGTTGGCCCGGACTTAGCGGGGCCGCCACGAAATATCCCTCAAGCCTTGGTAGCGGCGCTTCAGACTGCCGCCGTCGGACCAGGATGTGTTGAGATACTCGTCGTCATCGTCTTGCTCAAGCTTCTGCAATCAAACCATGTACAATTACGTTAATATTGCGCCTTTTCTTTTTTTTTCTGTTGCAGTTTCAAAAGGATATCCGATATGATGATTTTGATTGAATTCAATGGGAGAATTAAGTAAGGGATAAAAGTAGAGTTAATGCTACGGTAGAAAAAGGATTGAATCAAACGCGAATGTGTGCGGGTCAAGTAGACAAAGTCGGAGATGGTCAGACCCTTTACACATGATATAATTGTGAACTCATGTTACTCGAGAAACAACATATGTCACGCAATTTATTCATCTAAAAGTGACGACGTTGCACCTCGTTAATTGTGTATAGCAACTGCATTAAGCGACTATTTAGACAAGACGAAGCATTATTAGCTCGTAAGGCATTAGTAATGACCACGTATTCTTTGCCCGAATTTCGTGGCGGTAAGCTCGCGCTACCTTTTAAACTTGTTTTTTTTTAAGGCTCGTATTAATTCAGCATAGCTGATACGTAGGTTTGCTCTCTATCTCTCCTCTCTCGCGTAGTCGGAAATTTTAAATTCCACGCGCAACCTCTCTCTGCATGAAATTCAAGCTTACGGTGCAAGTATAAGTTGGAAAAAAAAGAGACTAGCGTTTTGTTCATGAATTATGCAACGGTAGAATCATATAATAAACATATTAACCGAATGATAAGCATTCGCCAGTGTATCGTTCAGGCTTTTTAATTGTTAATTGGATATCCTGTTTTTTTAGGACTACGATTGGATCAATAATAGTAAATAATAGAGAAAATTCATATAAGTATATTTCAGGGTACATGTACGTTTAGTGTATAAGAGATGTATTTTTCTAGCCAAAGTGTTCCGAAAATAAAGAAAATTTATCCGAAAAACTTGGTAGCAGTCGAAACTTGATAGAAAAAAAAAACCTCGGAAACGGTGTCAGAAGAATAAAGTATACACTCCGTACAAGTAATAACTCGATTGCGCTGAAAATCAATGCAAATCCGTAACCCCCTTTTGAAACTTCTCCGCGAGCTTTCGGAACGTAAAAGGATGCTTGGACTTTATCTCGTGTGTGCGTCTCGCCATAGCACTTCTTTCACTTATAAACAAACTTTGACAAAAAGTCGCGCGAATAAGAACTGCACTTCTATTTCCTCGTTCGTAATTTTCCCTTAGCGCGAGATCGCCTATAGATAGAACTTGCTCGAGCACAATGAAAAATACGAGACGGCACTCGGTTCTTCATTTTCTTAGAAAGTATATACGCTCGAAGCGTTCGATTTGGCTCACCACTCGCGCGAGCTACGGAAATAATCGTTCGAGCTCTCCTCTGACCCTCTCTCTCTCTCTCTCTCTCTCTCCGGGCAACAGCACAGCTTTCGCAAGTTAATCCAGTGCAGGAAGAAGGCTGCAGCTTCCTTAAATGTACACCCGGGGTCAATATGACCTTAATCGAGGCGTAGCTTTAATCATCGCTTGGCCCTTTAAAGTTCCATTACCGGCTGAAGCGGAACTCGAACTGTTTCATTAATGCGACGCGAAGTTAATTAAATCGCGGAAGCGCACCGAGTTTGTGTGTATATACGCGTGTATCGCATGTCCATCATTCGATATTTACCTGAAACCTGTTTGTTCGCATGTGTGGACGTGAAATTTTCGCAGTGACGAGTCGATCTACTTCGGGAAGTACGAGCATTCGACGCTGGTGTATCGTCGCTCGATTGAGTTTAGAGATGAGAATCTCGGTGTAATGGAGACCGATAACGGGGACGCAACTTTTAATATCGCTTTATTGACGGCACGTTATAGACCGTCGAGTTGAAGGTAAACGTTTGGTTAAAAATATTTTTTAAATTGCGTGGACTCGATGCGATATTTTAAGTTGATTTGAAAGAATTTAATTGCAATTTTCATTTATGGGTTACGGGCAGAAAGTGGCGTAACGAGTAAATTTTCAAAACTCATTTCTATGAGTTAGAATATATAGTTTTCGTTACTACGTGGAGTACTTAAAGTGGATAAAAAATTTCGGCTACGTCTATTGGATATATATCGTCTATTTTATTAGCAAATATTTCAAGTGGATATATCAAGTAGTTTTGTATTATCAAATAAACACATCATCGAACAATTAATTAAAATACAAATTACTCTACTTCGTGCAACTTCCTTATCACGACAAATCCTGAAAACTTGCTTATCTCTGAAATTCCATTTAAATCTACATCTCGAACTAATAAGACACAAGTCATTCGCGTAAAAGAAAGAAAAAAAAACCACGAGAGCAAACACAGCTTCTTAAAGTCCTCGTGGGAGCTTGGCAAGGCTCGTTAGCTCACCGCCGCCGCAGTGGTGCGCTCAACATCAATCCAAGAGTCCCTCGTGCTTATCGAAAGAGCAAGAGAAAGAGAAAGAGAGAGAGAGATAGAGTGTGAGCGAGCGAGCGAGTGAGTGAGAAACAGAAGAGGAGGATGAGGAGAAATAGAGACGTTGGCCGTTGGTGGAAGCGGTCGGGTCGGGCGCCACGCTGACTCGCACCACTTACTCGCTCGGTATACGCGTATATATACGTTACGTGTCGGGCCTAATACGTAAACCACCGGCGGGGCTAGCGCGAGAATAGAATAGACCGATGTTCTCGGAACGTATACGCGGCACTGATTTTCCTTGGGTCTTTGATGGTTGGCTTGGAGAAAATGTATTTATCGTGTCTGTCGGTGTTTTTCTATTTTGTTGTAATTTATGCTGAAATATTAACAAAAGCCTCGATTTTCTGTTAATAATAAAGCTATTGACAAAAAGAAAGTATGGATCAACGATAAATTAAGTTAATGTTCGATGTATGTTTACACGTGTAAAAGAAAATAATACGCTTATGTCGATTCAAACATCGTCTTCCATTCATAAACCTGCCTTTCGCCAAATTTTACCGAGCACTGCAATCACGCGCGTCCCCGTGTGACAAGCAAACCAAAGCCGCTCTCATAATCGGAAGAATGAAACAAAAACAAATCCTCTGCCGCAACTTTGTAAGCAGCTATATTTTTCGCCTCGCGTATAAAGCAAACAGATTTCGTCCCATCGCTGCATAATACAGCGTTTAGCAACGCCTCAGCTTATACAGACTCGCTCGTGCGGTGTATAATAACGGTATAATTGACGAGGGCGCGCTGCACACGTGTGCAGTTCACATATAGATGGCATTCGCGTTGGTACAGGCTGCTTACCGACAAAAAGCCTTTCTATCCGATCTCCCAGCTGCGTACGTTATACCCGTGTATCTTTCTAGTTATTGCCAGTCGTTCCATTTCTTCTACAAATTGCAAATCTTGTAATGCTTATGTACTTGCGTATTTATAGGAGTGCTAATTTTATTGATATATTGTTGAATTTATCTTGAAGTAACGCTAGTTTTGCGTGCAACATTCTTATTGTGTATAAATAACTCATTTGTTTAGAGCGCAGCATTTTATTTCAACGAATAATAAGTGCGAGCAATATTCATTTATACGTACGACTGTGTCCGATAAGTAATTTGTATGTTTAGTAGCTCCTGCTGAATAATTTAGATATTAATGCTATATTAAACCATATTTACCGGCGCTATACGACGGAAACAATTCCATTGCTTGCCAATGAGGACCTTGCCTTGTAAAAATATCACGGCTAATGTACTACTGCAACACCATATTCGGACTTTTTAATTGCTAATTGAACTCTTTCCGAAAGCCCGGCTCTAAGGCAAGCCATCGAAAAACGCATAGTAACTTTCAAATACCATCGTTTCAGTCGACAAGGACATAATATCCTTTCACCGAGTCATATCGTAAAACCGTGGCTAATAGGGTTCAGCGAACCTCTCGGAATTTCGCTGCCTCGTCCAGAGCCCTCGCCCTATTAAAAAAAAATCAAAAGTGCTCCCTCGCGCTCCCAAAACCCCCATAACTTCAATCCAAACCTATATATCCGCAAGACCAAAAAAAGAAAAACGTAAAAAGACTAAAGAAAAAAAAAATCCTTTCTCTCACGTATTCTGCATGTATATAGATAGGGTGTGCGTGTTCGCGTATACGCGGGGGTAGAGGGATTTTACGATGCTCGGAAATGGCGGGAGGAGGAGGAGGTGGACGCGAGGTTGGGGGTGGCGGTGAAACCGGGCCGCGGAATCGATGCTTCGCGCGCGCGCTCTCCCCCGCGTCCTTGCTTGGTCTTAGTGCAGAGAGAGAGAGAGAGAGAGAGAGAGAGAGAGAGAGAACGCAAGCGACCTCTCCTGCGCGATCGTGTGCGCGTTGCTGCCGCAGACGACGACCGAGAGGTGCTTTTCCCCACGTGTGTGCAGCAATATATGTACGTACGCGCGGCTAAACGTGTATATATATATTTATGTGTGGGGCCAAAACGAGGGAAAACTAAGAAGCGGCATAGGTGGGAATTTGATTGGATGGTTCGACTTCGCTATATGGGTTTCTGAAAAACTGATGTGAACGATTCGATGCAGTATTTAGTATGTACAGATCATTATGTGAAATTGAAATGAGTGGCTAGAGTCTCTGTTTTGAAATTCAGTAGAGTTCAAAAGTATGAAATGTTTAATCAAGCATTATGCGAGTAATTTACACGTCTATATAATGCGGTCGTTGATTGGTAGCGATCGAGTTTCGGGACTTAACAAAGCTGTAACTTTATACGTGCGGAAGACTAAACCTTCTACAACGAGATTCTCCAATTGACGTTTCAACGTTTCACTACGACACAATTCTCAAAAGACGTTGTTAAGTACAGCTTGAGCATTTTGACGACAGTTAATTTGTAAGCGTTTAATGTATACTATTTAAAAATGCGCATGTGGTTTTCCGACAAAACGATTATAGACAATTGTATATAAATTTTAGAATAATTAATCCCCGTTAAATAAAGTTTGTTACTTTGACATGCAGAGCATGTCGTAACATCAGCCATAAGCAAGAGATAAATTAGTTCCAAGAACACAAGCGAGTAACTCGTGAATATCGATTTATCGCGGAAGTATCTCAGCTCCTTCCGTGTTCGAAGCGTTAATTCATTTTACGAAGAATTACACCAGTCGCATTTTATAAGACTAACTATATTTATAACTATCATTATTATATGAAATGTACTCTCGATCCATTCCATGAAATTTTAAAATCATCGTGGGAAAATTCAATTATTGCATAGCGTGTACATTGCGCAGCTTTGAAACGAGTCGATGCATACATAATTAGTCGAACGCCACACTCGTATAACATTCGATATTTAGTATCCATTCCTAATAGCACTACACGTCCAAGAACGTCCAAGAAACGTCCGAAGAACGTCATTTTTGAACGTTCTTGGACGTGTTGTGCTATTAGGGATGTTTGGTAATAGTATACGGGATCGACTCAAATAATCAAAGAACTCTGTCTTTCGAGAAAAGTCGCAGTCGCGAGGCTCTTTTGTTCTTTCAGTTCCGATTTTATCATGTGTAGAGAAAGCTCGAGGAAAGGGGAACAATAAAAAGAAAATCGAGTAAGAGATTCAATACGCGGGCGGACGAGCGAGCGAGAGAGAAAGAAAGAAAGAAAGAAAAGGTAGAGAAAAGAGAGTCTGTTTGCAAGGAATGGAATTGATGAGTTTGGGGATGAGAGAAAAGGGGGCGCGGAAAGAACAAAATGGAATAAGAAAGGAGTTGCAAGAGTGAGCGAGAGAGAGAAGGGGGGGGGGAGAAAATGAGAACTGTACAAAGGCTGTTTAGAGGTAGGGAAAGACGAGGGAAGAGGTAGAAGAAAAAGAAATACACGAGATTAAGAAAGAGGAAGGGAATTGGTTTAAAGCTGTGTGAGTTCTGCGAGGGAGCGACGAAAGAAGAATAGCGGCCGGGGATGTACTTGACCAGGAAAATAAATTAGGAGGAGAAAATGCATTTCCAAGAGGAGGCAGACAACTTTATCATTTCAGCGAGAGACAGAGAGATAAATCGGATCCGTGCCGTAATACTCCTCAGCCTGGTACTTTGACATTTTATCTTTAATTGCCCAGACCACTTGTGGTAAAATACTCGCATGTGCATGTCCTAAAGAGTCAAACTTGATTACTATGAAATAGATCACAACTTCTTTCGCGCCCACTCTCGTATCCCATCGGATACATACGTACAACACGTGCAGGTTTCAGTTCCGTCCGCGGGCAAGTCGTATTACACACGTCGCACCGACAACTTACACACCGTCCCGCTACCTGCACGCCCTCTCGTATCACTAGATAAACAGGCGTAATACAAGTGCACTCCTACTCTCCCCTTCTCTCTATCTCTCTATGTGTGTGTATATACGGTGTACGTGGATGTGTATGGCAGGTCTGCGGCTGTATAGTCGACGGACCCATATGGCATTGCACGTACATGTTACGTGTACGGCACTGAGCTATAAATACCTGCGCGCGACTACTTTAATTGTGTTTAGGTGCGGACGAATGATTGTTGGCTGGCCTTAATTATGATTATAAGGCGTTGTTTAATAGAAGTGCTTGGGTGTAATGTTGCTGGGCAATTAAGTCTGTTGGTCTGTTTTTTTATAGGTTTAAAGGTTATAGGCTTAAGTTTAAGGATTATTCGTTGGAGCTTAGGAATTATCAAGCTATAGATGCTTTAAGTGGTTCTAGTTAAGCTGATTCGAATGCGAGAGTCGACCTTAATTTTAAATGATTGGATAAAAGTTTTTGATGAAAATATATAGTGCAAGAATTAATATTATATAAACATAGTACCTATATAAGCAAAGTGATCAAAAATATTTCATATATTGTGAATTTTGTTAGTGCAAAAGTAGATATCGGAAACGGGAAAGAAAATTCATCTATTCACTGGTGCTTTATTTTATTTCATAATATGTTTTTATTTTAAAGGTTCCTCGATTAATTTCTAGGGGATAGTAATCGATATGAAACTTAAAACTTTTTTTAAAATCCACAAAGTTACAGCTATAAATTGTTACTAATTTAAGTAACATATTTTTGTAAACAATTAGCTGTAGCTTTGTAGGATTTAAATTAATAAAGGAACAAAACGAGACTTCTCAAATTGAAAAATATTAAGAAATAAGAAAAACGCTAGGGAATAAATGAATTTTGCTTTCGCTGACGATATCTATTTTCGCATTAATGAGATTCACTTTAAAAAAATTATTTTTGTGACTTTACGTATAACACACCCACGCATATAATATTAATTCTTGCAGTATATTGTTGATCAGAAACTTTTATACAATTATTTAAAATTAAGGTGGATGCTCGCGCTAGAACCTTATGATGTAATGATATAATCAACAAGGTCATTTATTTCTAGTTAATGTAAATTTGTACAAGAAACTAAATTAGAAATAAGCTATATGTCTTCTAATTAATCAATAGTTTTGAAAATCTTGTTTATCTTGCTCATTCGGCAGTCAATAACTGATTAATAATGAATTAATGATTTAATACACTGATCGAGTTCGTATTGTACAAATATTTATATTGGATTATATTCAACTAGTTTGAGTACATTAATTTAGTACATCATAATATTTATATCTATTGCTTTTAAGGTGTTCATTAAATTCTTTCTAATATTTAACTATTAATCTTATTAAATTTTTTTTAACATTAATCAAGTATAACAGTATAGTTACATGAAAATGCACGCTGTTTCTAAATCGACCATTATTTGGAAACTAGTACACGCCTCGTTATTTTATATGCACATCAAAACCTGTCTAAAAGTTTTATCAAAATCTAGAAGCTGCATCTCCGCTATTCTCCTGTGCTTTGTATTAAATTTTGTTCAGAAAACAACCTGGAATACAAAGCAATGCCGTTTTTAAAAAGCTTATTTTTCAACACTTTCATATTTGTATATAATACTCATGTAATAATTCAAACATTAATTTAAACATTTTCGTAAAGTTATATAAGCGAATGTATTTTACCGATAAAACGATAAATTATCAAGAAAATTTCAAATTCGAGCTTAGCATCGTCACGTGCAGACAGGATATTTGCGCAATATATTTATCGATACCTTATAAAGTTAATAGCTTGGCAATATCGTTCGAGCTGTTTAACTTGAGCCGTCAACGCGATCAATTCGATATACTAAGTTAATCTATTCTAATTCGTCTTACACCGTTGACGTAATTATAGCATTTTATAAAATCTTTTTTACAAGCTTATGAAGCCTTATGCCAACAAACATCTCGGACAATATTATACTTTAGCTATAGTCGATTATTTCGCGCAAGTAAGCTCGGCACTTGCTCAGGATTTTACCCTGAGAACAAGAAACCAATCAATCTTCAAGGAAATCCCTCTATTTAACACACATATAAAAAGAGTATAGCCTTAGATTACCTACATTTTTTTGCCAGATTAGCGGAGCACTTGGCTAATTTTTCTCGAAGCTACACAGGACTTAAATGGTTCGCTATATATCCACACTATGCCTCGACTCTTAATTACTGCAAAG
Source organism: Megastigmus dorsalis (assembly GCA_900490025.1). Classification (NCBI taxonomy): domain Eukaryota; kingdom Metazoa; phylum Arthropoda; class Insecta; order Hymenoptera; family Megastigmidae; genus Megastigmus; species Megastigmus dorsalis. The sequence continues at coordinate 66,633 of UELU01141653.1, forward strand.
TGTCTTAAGACAGCTTCCACCTCATTTGTATGATTTATATCTGTCGGGAAGGCAGCGCGCGCACGGACCTGAAAAATTAGCTGTTGCTGCTCTTTCTCCGCGCGGTGCGCAAATAAAAAAAAAGAAAGAAGAAGTCGGGTAGGAAACCATGACCCTTTTAACGTGGTCAGATAAACACACGGGGCTGGGATCGACCTCGTAAAAGCTCGCGTAACGAATACAGTGTATTGACGGACTTACTCCATGTGGCTATACGTGTATGTACGTGTAATACGTACAGGGTATATAAAGTTGTGGGGGTATGGGTTACTACTCTCTTTCCACACATCGCAGCGAGTTGAAGTAGGTTTTCACGCGGCGTACAACATCTCTGACGCAACGTCTGGTGTGTGCATTCTACTTGCGGCTTTTTATCTGTGTGCCCACGAATGTACATGTCCGATGAAGAGACTATACCGGGTATACGTCTTGGTGATAAAAAGTTCTTCTGACTTCTTTTTTTTTCTTTTTAAATATTACATTGGTGGCGGTGATGCCGTCTTATGGTATTAGAAATAGTAAAGGAAGATCCTGACACTGGTCCTTGTTGATATTGCAAGGGAAACGTAAAAAGACGAGATGGTTTGTTTCCTATGCTTTAATACGTGTAAGTAGAAACGGACGGCTATAGAAAGACACTGATTTTCAATTAAGTTTTTTATCAACTTGCCGTTTAAGTAAGGGAGTTTTTTTCTATTTTAATATTTCTTGTACTGTAAGTGACGATATAGGTTTTATGCTTTGCCATTAAGGACTTCGTTTTATTCTAATCCCGTCGGAGTCCCTTTTTTATTTTTTTAAAGAGATACATGCTAGGGTCGGAAAGAATCTTACTATATCATTAGAATCAATAATTTTGTATTTAGCGAAATATATAAAGATAGAGATTGATTTATGGAAAACATTGCCTGTCATCATGACATAAACATAATGTGATTTCAGTTTCATATAACATTCCACTCATAATTCGGAAAGAAGAAGTAAAAATAAATTTAAGAAACAAACTTCTCCGTAAATTATGAATGAAATTTTATGAAACTGGAATCACATAATGTTTACAATATTACAGATGAGCTGATAGAGAGATTTTTTTCAAATCTCTAGTTCCAATAGTCTAGAACATCCTTTTAAAATTAAGCTTCTTTTTAAAGAAAAATCCGAACTTTTAAATTTAATTAGTTGGTGGTGGAACGCAATTAAGCAAAAGTGAAAATAACCATGGGAGGTATAAAATTCCTCCAGTCCAATTTCCGTTTCAGCAAAAGTTCGGAATTTCAAACTTTTGAATGAACACGTGCACTTTCAAATTAAATATCTGAAAGAGAAAACGATAAAATAATGAATTTTAAATGAAATACCACGAAATTAATTTCAGGCCGCTTCTGTAAAGAATTGGAGTGTTGGTCGGCATAAAAATATCAGTTTTAAAGTTTCAGTATATTGAGAAGATTAATACAATTTTGGGTTTCCAACTTTGCTGATGATTTCTCTGATTTTTGAATAAAATATTTTGTTCTTGTATAAAAGAGATTTTATTACCTTAGAGAAATAATAGCCTTATGAGAAAAAGTTTCGAAATGCGCACCACTGCAAAGAATGTGAAGGAGATTTATAAATTAAAAAAGATTCGATCCCTCTATACTAGCGAAGGAAGTTGAAAAATGATCCATAAAGATTTGCCCTCGTGTTTGCCTGCTAAAACATGCTACAGTGGATACGGTCCAAGTATGGTCAGACTTGATAAGCCAACACTATAGAATGCATGGATAAATAACGGATACAATGATCATTAACAAAATAGGCCGTTAAAAATGACTATGTTGGTCGAATCCCCCCTGTTTATCAATAATCTAGTCCCCTGTCAAAAATCATTCTAGAATTATTTCTTTGATTTACTCAAGTGTGACATTTACTCGTTCATTCCCATGAAACCAATTATCTCGCCAAACCGTCAATCGTTACTTCATCAATGAACATTACATTAACATCCTATTCCCTACACCTCGACAAGCCTCCATAGTATTCAAATCATCCCATTGCACACATGTAACGCACCACCAGAAGCACGCGTATAGGTATTTCGCTTGATAAACAGCTCAAGACGACTCGCAGTCTCGCGCGCTCTCGAATAAACCTCGTATATACGCGGCGCTTGTACACACAATGAAACACCCAGAAGCGCGTGCACACCCCTTATACATGTATACACACGCTGAAAATGTGGATACGGAGAGAAGAGAGAGAGAGAGAGAGAGAGAGAGTTTAAGAGGGGATGTTAAAGCGACAGACCGCTGGACGCTTAGAATACACACACACATAAACATACAGTGCCTATGGCGTTCACCCGCCGCACACGCATTCCGTGTCGACGTCCCTCGAACGTATATATATCGTTGTTGGCGTATATAACGAGAGGCGAACGAACGAGGGGTCCCGTTTATGGGCGCGATTATTATTTTTCTCCCGGAGTTGCGTGTGCGCGCGACGTGTCGAAATGTATATACGGCGCGGCTATACCTTCGCTTATTGCCGCGCGTCATATATCCGCCGGTGAATGATGGACATTACGATGCGGAATTTCATTTATTCTTTTTGCATTTATTACGGCTTTTTTTTGCCTATGTACCAGGAGTCGATCTATAGTGATTCTTGAGCGCGACATGTGTGTTTATTTTTTCTTTTTCTCATTCTACACTTTTTATCGAGGCTGTGTTTTGATGTGAAATACTATTTTTTTTGTAGACGCTGCGCTTCTTAATAGCTCCGTTTGTATGCAAATATATAGAAGGCTTTTTTGATTTTTCACATTTTATGCCCCGATTCGTAAACCGTTGCTGTCAAATTTTTTGGATGGCAATAAGTTTGAAGTATGAGAGAAAGTATACTGTACTAAGATTTTTAGGCGCTCGACGAACTTCGATAACGATTTTATTCGATTCATAAATTGAGTTTCTGATAAGTTTTGGGCATATTGCCCAACTCTAGTACGGTAGCGATCGTATTTACTCTTTCAATAGCTGTACAGTAAGTGGCTGATATTCTTGAGACCATTAAATATATGTGGATCGAAGATCAAAACAAATTAAAACAAAGAAGCAAAGATGATTTACAAAAAATAAACAAATTTAATTGCTATAATGCGTATACAATTCTTATAACGACACATCAAAATACATATTTAAAAAAAAAGCTGTATTAAAACTACGCAATTTAAAAGTTTCATATTAACTCTAAAGAAATATTAATAAAAAGAGTTTCGAATATAACAAGGTTTATTTAAATCAAAGGCTTTCGTAATCCTGCAGAGAGAGATGATAAAACTAATGGAAAGAATTTTGCAAACGAGAAGAATTTAATTAGGGAAACTATGAGTTTAGGAGATGCAAAATTTAAATTTAAATACCAAATTTTCGTTGCGAAGACTATATGTAAAACGCGGGTAGAATTTAACTTAAGCAAATTCAAGGCGTACGCGCGGATTAGGAAACATCTTCTTTCACCCAGATTAATTAGTCTCACAATTAGTGCCCTGAGGTCGGATATTACTGTATCTAAATTGAGATTTCAAAAGTTTTATTGTTCACTCGCTGCTATTAAAGTCTCAAGACATAACTTTATTATGCTCTAGTAAAATATGATAAAATTGAGATAAATCTTAAGGTAATAGAAATGAAGCATTGAGTTTGTAACGTCCGAAAACAGTCGCACAGTATCTATTTCGTTACACACAATCCTAGTTAAAGGAGCGTACGCGTGATTATTGTTATTTTGAGCCAACGTTCACTACGCTATAACTCGAAATTTGTGAAGTGAGGGAAAAATGAATTTTGAACTATAATCATTTCTACAGATGTTAGTTTTATCTACTATTTGAAAATATTCAATATCTACTCTAGCGAGAAAAGTCTACCTAAGTATACCTTCACCAAGGAGAAAAGTATGAACATGAGAATTTACTATTTCTGTATTTTTTCTTTAAACGCGATCATGCTCTTAATATTTAAATAAATCAACAGAAAGTTATATTTCATTTATTGCGAAATTATAAATTTTTTATTAAATCGACTAGTGCAGATAATTTTGATCTAAAGTTAGAATATTTATTTGTAATATGGAAATGTTGAAGTCAGGCGAATTGAAATTTGGCACGCCAAAAAATATGCTTTCGCTTATCTACACCCCATCTTTTTACGGATTGCATGTGTGCATCTGGACTGTATCAGATGTGACATAGCAATTAAAAATGGAAATTTGAAAAGTTTCAGCATATTTTGGGTACGACGTTTCAAGTGCAAAACATTTTAATTGCGTATAGTGCATTTACTTAACTCTATCACCGAAATAAACAATTGCTTAAAAGATAGCTTAAAAGCGAACCCAGAATTAATGCCTTTAACTCTGGAAAAGAATATCTCGTGGCATTCTACACACAACACTTCACTGGCTGCTGTTGTGACTCTAGACCGGGCGACGATGACGATGACCGACTCAACCCTATACCTACGGCATTACACGAGCTTTCTACGGCTTCCGGTCAGTCGCGTGAAAGTGCGGATTTTCGACTCGCGCTTTTTACCTCCAACCGTCTTTCTAGCTCGCTTTTATCTCTTATTCTCGCGGAAAATGCTGCAGGCAAAAGTTATGCTTGCTATATATGCTCGAGCTTCTCCTTGTAATCCCCTTATACAGTAGTTTAGTCACTCGGTCACCTCGTATACGTAAATATCAATATATACTCATTTGCAGGGTCAATGTTATAATACCGTGATAACTTGATTGAGTTATTTTAATATTAATGATTGAATATAAAAGATCCATTAGAGTCCATTGATCTAATAGATACTGGCAGCGAGTTCCAGGTTCTGATTAGCCTAGGTATCACAGAGTAAAATAGGAACAAAAAAACTGATAATTTTTGTTCTCGTTCAAGGAAAGAAATCAATGGAACCAAAACTTTCTACGCGCTAAAAGATAATTTTTACTATTTACTTTGAATGGCTTTCCTCCTACGTTATAATCTAAATTGACCAATGGCTTCATGACTGCACCTTAAAGATGACAGTTATAGGGTTACTGAACTAAGTGTATATACACGGGACTGACTTATTTTTCACATGCGATCGAGCATTGCGGACTTGACTGCGTTTCCCCGCTGTCTGACTTTAAAGTTTAAAATGCAAGGTTTAATGGGCGTTTGAAATCGGAGGACTCGATCGAGCGGAACGAAAGAGTTTGATATGTTTTGACTTTTTCAACTGTTACGGGCACTGTGTGTGGATGGATGTGTGTGTCTGCGCCGGTCAAATAAACTTGGAATTTTATCCGGAGAATGTGTACCGAACCATGTGGCAGTTCCATAAAATAGTGCTAAAATGTTGCATTCCCTCGTTTGTCCATTTTCGAGCGGTGAATGCAAAAAAAGTTCCGACTTTTGTCATGGTATACATATAGTCTAGCTGACAAAATGGATACTGATTCGTATGTAGGATAGTCGAATGTATGTCTTTTGTTTCAAATCCTGAAAGTACTCCTATTATAAAAGAGAAATTTCAAGTAATAATTTCTTAAAAGCTATCGCTACAACAATTGAATGCAATTGTAAAATTTTCGGCAGTTCGATCAATGTTGCAAACTTCACAAATATGTTGATTTATTACAATTTTGTACAGATAACATGCTATGCTTCTCGAAATGGCCAGGAGAATATCAATATTTGCTAACTATAAAAATAAACTCGTTTCTGTAGCATTAAGAATGACTAAATTGTGTTTACGATCTGGACACAAACATTAAACTAAAAATCACGAATTGCTTTATATATCTCTTTTTCTATTTCGCGCATCAATAAAAACGAGTTTTATTTTCCATATTTGTCCAAACAAACGTGAAAGTGACTGTGCTATTTTAAAATTCACTGCTATTCTATAAGCCAAATTTTCACAGATTAAATTCAGTTTCTAATCTAAAAAATATGATTATATATAAGAAGTCCCAGTCGTGGTACGAATTTGTAAAGCAATCGACTTACTTATTGAATAAATAGCGAAAAAATCATATTTTATTATTATTTTTTTAATATAATAAAAGAATTAACTTTTCTCTGTAAAATGCAATTTAAAAAATTAAAAAAGAACGTCCAGAATAAAAATAATGCATATAAATGAACATTGCCTGTATGTCCCTGTTGACTTGATTATCGGTTTTGTTTTAATATTTTCACCTAAGTTTAAAATAAATAATATAAATATTCTAAACCAGTTATTCTAAGATATTTTTAAATATCATCTTATATTATATAATTATAAAATATGTAAATAGTCATTTATATAAAAATAAATTTAGTGTAGCATGATTGATTGTGTGTATAAAACTGAATTTTTACGCAAAATGTATATAATTTTGTATTATAAAACTTAAATTATGGAAATACCAGTCGATTTGTTCTTAATCTGGTACCAGTATTCGAACAATCCCTTTAGATTAAATTCCTTAAATAGTTCAGGAGGCAGGTTGTCTTCAAATGTAAGCAAATGTAGATTTGAGTTTCCTCGTAATGTTGAAACTAAATCATCAACGGATTTTCTTTTTGATCCATTCTTGACTTCTAAATGTTTATAGTCAACATTATCTGGATTAAAAGGATACAACCCAGCTTTTCTGAACCCATTTTGAACAGACTTTTCCTCTCCTTCAAACGAATCTTGGGTCATTTTCAAAAGCTTTGGAAATAATTCTTTTGTCACTCTTGCTTCATTATTTCTCATTCTCCAAGCAGCAATCAATCGTCTCCAACTCTCTTTGAATGGGTGAAAAAAAGATACATCGAGTGGTTGTGCTACATGTGTTCAGTTTGAGTACAAACAAATTATCTCTATTTGCTTTTCTCGACAAAACATCACAAGTGGTATTCTTACGTGAGATGAATGTCCATCGAGGTAAACTATAATAGGAAATTCTATTTTTTTCTGAATCAGCCAAGGGTAAAAAACGTTCGTGAAATATTCATAAAATGCTTAAGGTTGTCATCCAACCTGATTCAGTGATACTAATGCCCCAATCACTGGGGCACTCTTCAGCTATTTTCTTTGGTACTCATTGAGCATAATTGTACAATATCATTGGAAGTGCTCGATCTCCCGTAGCACTGTATATCATAAGCGCAGTGAGACTCTCTCCAATGTATCAGTATGTTTATATGCACTACTTATATTACGTCGCGCTGTTACGCAACGGGTCGAAATGAATCGACTGTTGGGCCCTTTTGAGTCTAGATCCGAAAATCTAATAACTCGGGACGGCCCTGCAAACTATGTACTTCTCCCTAGGGGAGAGAAGTAGAATTGAGGATGGACCGCTTTGTCTTCCTAGGCTTCTAGATAGTAAGAAACCCTTGTGATTCCAAGAGTTTCTCACAATCGCCCAGTAAGGTACAAAGCAGACGCTAATGATAGGTTAGAAGGAAGTTTGGAAAACCTACTCCAAGTGCTTCAGCACAAGAAGCGCAAGGTTTTCCGGAAAGGAAACTAAATGTTGTATGTGTTTATGCAGAACAGAGAGAAGACCGAAATTTATAATTAAAAACTCACTCTTTATTTGTAGATTATTGTTCTCATTATTATTATACTTTTTAGACACTCGGGTGTCTATTGTTGAGCGCGGCGGATTATTTTACACTGTCACTGGCACAGAGTTCGGATTTAGAAAGATGGCTGCTGAGAAGTTCTAATGCTGGAGTTCGGAGTTCGGAGGTAGAAGTTCTAAAGTATGACTGGAGCACGATGCTATGTTGGAGTTCGGAATTCGGAGATAGAAGTATTGTTTGGTTTGACTGTTTGAAGTTTGATTGCTTGAAGTTCGAAATTCGGATGTAGAATTGTGAATATACTCACTAAGTTCGGAGTTTGAAGTTCGGAATTTGTAGTTTGAAAGTTTCGAGTTCCGGGGACGGACTCCGGAATCTCTACTGAATGTTGCAGCGTGATGCGCGTGCTTTTAAAAACAATAACCCGCCTAATTTTCCGTAGGCGTATGTACACTGAAACAAATTTAGAGGATACGCCAATCTATTAGTATGCAGTAGCGCCACTGTGAGTTTCGAGCACTGAGTACCCAAATAATTTTTTTTTAGTCGCGCAAGACAGCAATCGCTCGTTTAGAGAGTACTCATTCCCTTTCCTGAGAGAATCAGTGCCCAAATCATCGGAACGACCGCTTGTCTTTTGTTTTACTTGAAAAGGTGAACTAGAGCCCAATATTTCTTTCAATGTAGGTCAAGGTGGGAAGATGTCATTGGTGATTGGTTGAAGTTTCATTAGACAACCCTTTGATGAGTGGTGGGGCAGTTCGTGACTTCTGAGTTCTCGGCGGGTTGATATATTTTCCCCAACTCATTAGGTTTTTGTCTGGCGCTGATTTTTATGGTCCACTGTATACGCGACGGATTCACGGGTTTTTCGGAGCGGTCAGGTATTAGTTTTGTACGGTTCAGCTGTCTGCAAGGCAGTGTTGGGCTTTATGGTATGGCGGATAATTATATGTAATATTAGGACTATGTGCATATTGGGTAGGCTCTCGATAATCGTTTGCGTTTTGTGTGTTAGGGCAACTAATGGTTGGGTTTTCCCGTCGCGAGGATAATTATACGTAATATTAGGTCTATGTGTAAAGATATAGTGGCAAACTTGGAATATACGAGTTTAGGAATAAAAGAAAATAAAAAAAAAACCCCTATGGTTTTTATAGGATGTTACACTTGCTCCAGTCATAGTCAATACTTTATGCGGCTTTGGGCAAAGCTGAACATTTGTCTCATCACAGTTAAATATTCTAGATCCGTCAATTGTAAATAGATTTTTTTCTTGTAAATATTCTTTTACTTCTTTAAACCATTCTCTTAATACCTCCTTCTGATCTTGCTCTAGTCAAGAACTGAGCGGTTCTGATAGTGATTTCATAGGACAAAATTTAGTAGTAGTTGTGGAACACACAATAAAAAATTCAAATCGTATACTGTGAGCAAAACATTTTCTTTAACATAATCTATAGACTATATTGTGGTATCTAAAAACTTTTTTTCGGGTAAAACTCACTTCAATACGTTTAAATAACGTAAAATCAAATTTGTTAACTCCAATCGTGGGGCTGTTTTGGTCTTGTTTTTGTTTAATTGAAAAGACTCAAGAAATAAACAATTTTTTTATTTACAAATTCAAAGTATTTTTTAATTATTCATCTATTTTATGGATACTTGATGTTAAGTAAAGAATTTTTTTTTAGAAAATAATTTTATAATTAAAGTAATAACGTTTTTCAGTAATTCATTTCACAACTAGGACTTCGTTCCACGACGGGGACTTTTACCTTACTTTCTATTTTGCACAGCAACAGAATTGGCTATGGGAAACTAACTTGGGGACGGGGTAATGGCTTAAATACATCATGTTTGATCATGTGTCACCGTATCAGCTAATAACTTATCATTATTTGTGGCTACGGTCGTTTTGTGGCTTAAAATGCTTTTATTTTTTGCCACCAGATGACAGCCGAAAAGATGTTAGATCCCAATACGCCTTTATTAAATTTGAAATACGACTATAATTTCCTGCGGTAGAAAATTAACGGTTTCGGCTAGCTATTATCAGTATTTTGAAAAGCGAATCGGAAACTCGATTATGATTAGGCAAGGCTAGATGTCTAGATATACACATGACTGACATGACCCCAGTTTTTTTTTTCTTAATAAACTTTCTTAATAAACTATTACACAATAAAATGCTTAAAAAAAGTCAATATGAATAACAAAATTAAGCTCAAATTGTTTAAACAGTGAAAAAATTTCCCGTACTCTATCAAAATGCGACGGTCAATCGAGATAGTGACGTGAGCGTCATGTGCATGGTAGACTCTTGTTTTAAAACAACGAAGCAAACAGCTGATCCTAAATCTTATCTTTTAACCAACCGTCGACAACATTAAGAAAGTTCTCTAGCTGTAATTGTGAATCCTGACAAAAGTTTATTCGCCTTTAAATACATTTACCTTACCACAATTTAAAACCAAAATGAGCAATCTACAAACTATATTAGACGATTTATAGTTTTTTTCCGAGTGCGTTGATTAAAAATACTGTTTCCGATGCAGTGGATATAAAATCACACTTTCGCCTTGTGCCAATTTCGAAAAATACAATTTTACGCCTTTATCATCGAAATAGTAATTTTTATAACTGAGTGCGTAGAATTGACTTTAGATGCCTATTTAGCGTGCATAAAGTACCCAATTCATTAGATTAATTTAAATTAATATAAATTAATTTAATTGAATTATTATTTAATTAATTTAACTAATTTGATCGAAGTCGAGAAGTGTAATACAATTTTTCCGAGATCTCGAAGGCGGTGTCGAATTGTCGTGGGGGCCTGCTCGATGGGGATGACGATGTTGGTGTTCCTCTCTTAGATGCGGGTATTCCTCTTGTGGAGCGGTGTGTAGCGGGGTGCTGATTCCTCTAGCGGAGCGAGGTGCTGATGCTTTGCACTGGACTGCAGGTCGGTACAATTTTCAACGGCTTGTGTGGGTTTTGCGACGTTTGCGAGCGAATTCGAGTAAAACAAACTAAATGTTGTTCAAAAAGTTCAAATATACCTTGACTTATTTTGTGCTGTATCATTTAATGTTTTTTTAACTCTTTCCGCGTTTGATCTTGGGCGAGTTTCCTCTTCAAAATATACTATATACCTAGTATAAACATGGAAGCGTCCAGCAAAAGCTAGCCTGCGGACGTGAGCGGCGCATTTTTCGCATAAAAAGCGCTGTGTTCAACTCGCTCATAAACGATCGGTAAGGCTCCCAGAAAAGTTCAAAAGACGTAGATCAAAACGATGTTCGTTTTAGTGTCTGAATCCCTCTAGTGGCGAAAAAAAATACTAAAATTGAAGTCTTAAACAACAACAAATCGCAAGTATGGACGCTGTACGGAGAGCACGCATGCAGCCACGCGACTTCGTATTTTATATTTCCTTACTCAGGACCTGTTAACTTCTCAAACTTAATATTTTATGCGTTTGTAGTTTAAGGATTGTACTTTTTATCTTTAACCTCCTGCGCTTGAGTTATTAGCTAGAAATAGCGGAAAAAGTCTTTTATGCGCTGTAAAAAAATGTATATACATATATTTAACTTTAATATTAGACTTTATAGACGTTTATTATGTAATACGTTATGACAATTATGTGATACCGATAAATGTGTACATAAAAGCGCGGTCATCTCAGTCATGTGTATTTCCAAACTTTTAGCCTTGCCTAATCGTAACCGAGTTTTTCCGATTTGGCTTTAGAAGTAATTATTGGCTAGTTGAAACTGCCTAATAATTGCTCGCGAAGCGGTCAACCGAACTCATTAATTTACATCAGGGTGTAAATTTAATTATATACAGATATAATATATATATATTTCGTTGAATTCTTCTAAAATAACTTAATTGCTATTATTAAAATGATGAACGAGTGTTAATCCCGTTTTATTAATTTCTGGAATACGTGCTTTTTATGTTGCGCTGAGGATAGGTGTTGGGTCGGATGTCAACAATACAGTTGCAGAAACATTTATTTTATTCCGTTTACTTATGAATAAAAATAAATAAATTGTGATATATGTACTTTTTCTTTTATACGTAAAGCAATAACTTAAAACAAATAAAATCTATACTTTCTATTGAAATGTATAGAGATAGTATAACAATAATTCCAGAAGTTCGTTAATGTATTAGTAGTTGGGTATATTATCCTATGTTTTGCAGTTTTCGCATTTTGGTGACTAAATTCGTATTGGGACACTAAAATTAATATTATTTATGAGATGATAATGCAAGATGTAATTCGCATCGGAAACCAGTTCTATTGCTGTCGTTTGCTCCAGTTCACTGTAACCCAGTTTGTTTGCTAAAAATAATCAAATGAAAGCAGTGAACTGGAAAACTGTATACCCAAGATAGACATATAGCATTTCTGTACATTTATTTATGAACAGTTTATCATCGGGTATTGTTATTTTATCGATTATTGAAAGTGGTTGTTTAAACTTTATATGGGTTTCAAAGTGCATAGTAGATTTACCTACATTTAAATCGCTATGCGCTTTAACTTCATAGAACAGTCGCACTGTAACTTATAAATACCTGCTACCTACAATACAACAACAGAATATTGTTTCTAAAATTTATAATTTCAATTCATACGATACTCTTTATAGTCACGAAGGGTCGCCAACAAAATGAGTTTTCCATCAAAACCATCTGTACTCTTTTCGCCTTTGCGCACAAAAACATTATACAAAGCAACGCATGCAAGCAGCCTTCCCACCATCCAAACTCACCCCTGCACAGAATAGGAGTCGGGTATGCCGTCGAGGCTCTCCCTGCTGATGTCGTCGGCCATCGCCACCTTCAGCTGGTGTCCGAAGCTGGCCAGATCCTCCCGGAAGGCCTCGCTGCCCGGCGTCAGGGCGCCCGAGGTCGGCGGCAGTGGCGTCGCGTTGCTCCCGGCGTCACCGTTCGCGCCCTCCTCGCCCAGGCCGTCCTCTTCCGCGCCCACCAGCGCCACCTCGTCTTCGTTGTAAATCTTGAAGTAGGCGATGGTGAGGTAGATCACCGAGATTATGAAAGACGGTATCGGTATGGCCATCGCGTAGACGAGGTTCATGTACACCTGCACACGGGTGCCGAACAAAGAAAAATGAAGCAAGTTTTTTTCTTTAATTTTTTTTTTAGGAAACTGGGTTTTAAGTACAGTAAAGTCGGATGTGGTGAAAATGGATTCTCGATCGGTAGACGTAGACTAAATTCACTGACAATCCTTAAACATGCTCGCGAATAAATTTCGAGGCAATTCGGTAAGAATAAAATGTACAAAAGCGGGTAAGAACGGCGAAAAAAGGTACTGGCGCTGTCATTCTCTCTCGCGGGAAGCCGATAAACGGATTTCGATTTATCCGCGAGGCAAGACACTCGGCATTCCACAGCCGTCTATTAGACGATAATAAGAAGCCCAACGGAACTCTAATACACATACACATATGGAATCGCAGCAACCGTTCTATCCTCGCGCCTTCGGCCACGTCACGTTCGCGGATTCAATTTCGCGGTTTCGCGCGTCCGCGGTACTGAGAATTTTCTCTCTCCTCTGCTATAATACGCCGCCTTCGCTTATCGCGAGCTTCGTCATTGTCGTCGGCCGATTCATCCTTCCTTGGAGCTGCTGGAATCGCGCTGCTGTCGCTCCTCGTTTATCTTTACAAAGAATTTATCTTTATTATTTATTCGAGCTTATAAATCGATGCTATCGTTCTCTAGCAGGACATTTTAGGGTCTCTCGATTGACTTTATTTGCGATCGTTAAAATCTTTTAAGTTTACTGGTTTGAATTTTTAACACCGATTTGTGTACGTGAATTTAGATTAGAAAAAATTGCAATGATTAAATAATATTTTTAGAAAGATTCTAAGTATTTTTATAACATGTATAATCTTTTCTTATTTACGCATTTTAAAGATTGAATTGGTCTATTAAGTTCCCTTTGCTAAGTATTTTAAATAATTGAATTCTTCCGTAATACATGTTTTAGTGCACTACAAAAATTTTGAAGAGTAAGAACGTATTAGAAGTTGCGCCTATCGAACTTTAACAATCAGATGCAAAAGAAAAAGTTTTAAAGCACTTGACCCACTAGGACATCATTATTTCATTTCACTATGGAGATGTGTTGACACGTACAATTCAAATGGAAAGAACAGTGCATTTTAATGAGACGAGTTTTTCTACTTTCGAGCTTTTTTCTCTATTCTAAATGTGATTTTTCACTCGTCTTTAAAAATAAAAATGAATTTGCATTTCCCGTGTAAAAATGATTTATATAGAATTATATATAATCATCTATAGCCATATATGTAAACTTAATAAATATATGTAATTATATATAATCATATATAACCATATATATAGACTTATATGATTGTATATAATTATATTAGGAGGCGACCCGTTTCTGGCTCGTACAAGAGATATCCAGCGCATAGGGTATAAGTAGAACCCGTATTCCACTTAACAAAACAATTGTTTTCAAAGATCACATAATGTTTATTATTTGAGCACAACAACCTCTCTTCAATTATTTGAAATAAATATATATAGTGTCATAGAGCGTGACGAATCAGCATGATATGATATGGAGTCAATTATGAAAAGGAGAAAAACATTGCGGACGTTAGTGGTTTCGGGTTCGAATTGCATTTGATCGCCTTTTTTATTAAGAAGTCGAACTTCATATCGAACTCGGCCGTAACAATAGTTATTTATAACTACTTATATATAATTATACATGGGAAATTTTTATACGGGTCTTTTTTATTTAAATTAGTTTTCATTTCTGGAATAATGGTGTGATTAAGAAAAATAACCAAAATATTTTCTTAACTATATGATCGAACCAAATCGTTATTTATTAAAATCCATTAAGTCCCAAACTGACGATTTTTTTTTCTTACGTTTGAGCTTGAACACTCTATTATTCGATTGAAAAAAAAATTGCTTCAAAAAAACGCATTTTCCTTTTCAATTTATTCATTATTAATTGAAAACCAAATTTTTCAGTTTTTTAATAGTAAGGTTCAAATAGTAGGAAAAAGAATTTTCTAAAAAATTTTTTGTCTTTTTCATTAAGCTATTCAAGCTCAAACGTAAGAAAAAAATTCTTCATTTTGGGACTTAATGGGTTTTAATACCGATCCTTTTGTTTTTATTAAAATTGTGTAACTAAAGAAAAAAAAATTTTTAATAGGTTACTTCATTTGCTTCTGTAAATAGATTATCGATTTTGGATAAAAATAATAAGTGTAGTATATAATACTCATTTCGCATCTGTGTATATACAATAGATAAGGGCATTATAAGGAATGAGTGAATTTAGTACTACTTGTCATCTGAAAGCCATTGCGTTATTTAGTGTTTTCAGTTGACTTTGATATGGTAACTTATTCTTTATAAATATATTCTTCATCCCATTAAAATATTAATTAGTACATGAAAGTCATTCATTTATAGAAGATGCGATATCTGCAAAAGAACACTTCTAAAGAAAATCTGAGATTGTCATTAAAAAAGAACATAACAACGGATCATCAAGAAAAGACTGTAAGAGATGCTGAAGATGCGGACCTGCCACATGTCGAGGTCGCTGATGACGATTCCGGGATCGACTTTCGAGTAGTAACAGCTAAAGTTGTGACCAATGTTGGCGTACTGCCTGACGAAAATGGTGCAGTTCAGCATCGGTGGGTATCCGCAGCCCTTCACGTTCGGAAACAGCTTCGCCCCCGTGAAGTACCACTCGGAGTCGTTACCCATGAGACCTGTTAAGTAAGAAAGACAAAAAAAAGAATCGTATTTCGCTCCTCTCCGATCGTTTGCATCCTCCGTTTTTTTTTCTTGCCCCCTCGTTGCGTAAGTATTTTTGCTGAGATTTGCGCGATTGCACAGTGCCGTAGTGTCTACTTATGAGCTTTTTTATCGTGATGGTTTATATGAATCCTGTTCTAATTTACTAGAATTTTATATTTATTTAGATAATTTTAGTTGACAACAAAGATACCTAGTATAATTGTGCAATTGAGCTTGCAACTTATAATTGTGCATTTTACTATTTTCATTGCAATATATATTTTTATTTAAATAATAGATTTAAAGGGCTAGAACTGAAATTAAACATTATTTTAAGAAAATAGGAAAGAAATCTTATATTCGTTATTGATTTATGTATATTTTCTATCCAGTAATAAAAAAGCCGAGGTGAAAATAAAAAGGGCGTATCCTGAATGCATACTTTATCCGTAACTCCGCAGATAGACCGATGGCTCTTTTCACCCAAGATATTTTACGACGCACGAATACAAAACTACTTTTTTTAGGAACGCATATAAAATGTCCACTCGATTTAATCAAACTCTATTAAAACCATCCACCGCTGATTTGAACAGCTAAAAAATTATACCTTCAATCCTTTCGGCGTTCTTACAAAGGGGAAAAGGTGAAAGGCATCACAATACCTGTGGGAAAAGGCTTGGGCAGTCCGTCGTCTTCGTCGTCGCTGAACTCATCGTCGTCGAGATCCTCGACGTAATCGTACTCCCTGAGCGAGCGCTCGAGCCGTGGCTTTTTACCAACGGCCTCGTCCGCCCCGACACCTCCGACCAATCCCGTCTCATCCTCCTCCGAGACATTCAACGGCAGCTTGTAATTCACGCGTATTTGCGTACACTCGAACAACTCCTTCGTGCAACCTTCCCTACACGACGTCCAAGAGCAGTTTTTCGTACCTAGACGATCAGACCCCCTCGCTCTTATACCATACCGATTCTGATTCTATTCTTTTTTTTTTGTTTCTCTTTGTCAACGACACAAAGCTCGTTTATGGCTACAATGCGGCTTTTCGTTCTGCTCATTGGGAATTCGATTAAAATTATTCTAAGAAATAGCTATAGAAATAGCTGGGAAAGTGAGCTTTGTAAAATGCGCGGTTTTAAAGGTACTTCGTTTCTCGAATATAAACTCGAGGAACAAAGAGCCCGTCCCAAGGAATACGGCATTTCGTATATAAATTATTTCCGCAAGATAAAATAGATTACTTTCTTAAAAAAAAAAAGAAAAGAAAAAAGAAACGGGGGGAGAAATGTCCGAAAAGACATAAAAACTGGATTGTAACCATAAAAGAGCGGCTCCAAGAAGATAATACAACACATCCAGGATCAAAGGCCCTCGCCAGCTGGGGCGAGCAAGCAAGCAACACAGGCAGACGGACAAACTGAGTGTATGTGAGATAGAGAGAGAGGAAGAGAGACTCTTGTGCAGGAGAAACTCGTACAAACATTCCGGAAGCGAGAAAACGGGTAGAAAGAGACAGACAGCAAGAGACACTGAAGGGGATGCGATTTTGCGGGACTTGACGTGGAGGACGAGGCGAGAGCGCGAAATTGCGGCGTTTTGTGCACTCGTTGCTCAAACACACCTACACACACACACACAGACAGACAGACAGACAGACAGACACAGAGACCGACGCGTACCTTATATACAACGCACATGTTCACAGTTCGCCTAGAGTGAGAGATAGAGGAGCACCAAGTTCGTCTTCAAACAACAAAGCACTCGACGCATCCCCGCACGTCCGCGCGAGCCTGAAATTTTCCTTCTACCATTTTGCTTTCTTTGCTGCGAAACGGCAGCAGCTTCAAGTCCTTCGTCTTGATTTTCTCTCAGCTCCTAACACGCACACACACACACACACATATACTCTGCGTGTGTAATTTTAGGGTTATTTTCTCTATAAATTTCACCTCTGTGAATACTCAAATTGCGCGCAGCCGCGTTCCCTATGACGTTTTCCTTGTTTTAAACGTTGTTTTCGTTTCGCATAGCTGTTTGGAGGATCGAGGTTTTCGGGCTCGTAACGTTTGCCTCACTCGGAACTGAATGTTTATCTTTGTGCATATTCTGGAATTTGCTCGCGATTGCACATTTCCCCCCGTTGCTCCGAGCAAACAATCTTTTTGCCTTTGCGATGTTAAATCAATCATGGCTCAGTGCGGTCGAATATAAAGTGGGCAACTTTATTTTTGACTAGCGTTTGGGAAAATGGATTTATTAAAAATTCAGTCTCGCGCTGTATATGCACACGTAAGCAAAGTTTTGCGCGCGCTCGTATATGTATACAAGATTGATGATGTAAGCGATGGTTAGAGAGGCTTTTTTGGGTATCCGCGAGTGACGCTGCGTATGACGCGGTGAATCTATAATGGTTATATCGTGCTGACCCAATGTGGGTGTAGCGGTAGCGAATAATAAATTTATGAGAAAGTCAGAAGCGGACGGGATGTCAGTTTTTAACGAGTTATTTTAAATTCCACATTCTCTGTGTTTCAGCTATTGGTCTAAGAAAGATTTTATTACAAGAATAGGGTATATAAGTGGATGATGCTACGAAAATGTAGATGCGCTCGTAACACAATTGTAATTCGATAATAAAAGATAATATCTAAATTTGGAATTCCTTTTAAATCTAATATTTCCCATTCTTTACGAACGTAAAATCTGGTACCGCTTTCCATCTAATATCTAATAGTATATTATTATTCCTTTCTAATCCGTCTTACTTATAATTACATTTTTTACTTTTACGGACTGTGTAGTGTAGTATTCGTGATGGGCATATCTAGCGCAAACAAAATGCTTAAGGTTTCATTGTACATGCATGCAGTTAGTTAGCGCCCTCTAAACTCTGCTCGCACTAAATTTACCCTATACACAATCTTAAAAATTTTATTTGCGTAAAAATGTGCTTACAGTGAATACCATTACTAAGCAGTAATTAAATAAAATGTAGTAGGTTAGTGTATTACTTTCGTATTTCGTCGAAATGTACGTTATGATCAAGCAGAAACGATTATACCGAAATAATTAAATATTGAATCTTTTTCGACAATGTACTTTCGTGCGAGATACGTGGTGTGATATGGGTCTCCGGTGTCCCGAAATATATTGTTAAAGGTATGCGTATAAAATACACGTTTTATCGACGATTCAATTTTGTTCTATCGCAAGCCCATTATCTTTGAATATATGCGATCAAAATTTAAATGGAAACGGTCACAATATCAAGCTGTGCAAATAAATAGTGAAATATGATTTAAATTCTATACCTGTATAAACATTTTTTCATGAATAACTCGATATAACGATATAATTATATTTTTGAAGATAGCTACGATAAATGATAATTGGTTATTATTGCTACTACGTGCGTTTTATATACTATACTGGCATTTTATATTTGATGATAAAAATTTACGGTTGTAGACACATAACGTTGCGGAAAAATCCATTGTCCACGTTTTCGTAAAACCAAGTTCGGCATCGGTGTACCGTTAAACAATTAAGTCGGAAAAGAAAAAGAAAACAGTACAGATCGAGTAGGACCGATATTCGAAGCTCGACTAGCAGAAATCGTCTAGGCTAAAATCAAGCACACGTCTCCACACGCGCTTTTCCATTACGAGTGTATAAGCGGAGGAGTCATCGCGTGCGAAAGATAAAGCATCCCGCGATATACGCGCTTACAGCCCGAGATTTCCGATTAAACGAAGCTGCCGCCGCGCTATACTGTTTGGCGCGTCGAGCTTAAGGGCCACTTTTGCCCCTAGCTTAACGTTAATGCACACTCGAGCGCTTCTCCTGCCACCCCCACTAGCGAGGGAGGAAGAGAGAGAGAGAGAGAGAGAGAGAGGAGCTCGTCACTGGCCGTGAATCATTTTAATAATCTCCCACGGGAGAGATATCGGGGCTGGCGAAGCACGAGGTGAGGGAACGAATCACTTTCGTGCGCGCTACGCATAGAAAACTGTTTCCTGCCTTAATTATTGTTCTGTGAATTTACTTTTTCGGTGGTGGGTAGAGGTGCAGTTTAATTGAAATTCAAGCGATGATAACTGTAATGGAGAGGATAAAGGGACTAGCAAAGGGATTTAAAATTTTTTCTACACCGATGTAAGAAATATTATTCGTGATTGAAAAGTATGCTTATATTTTTAATGAGAAAAGCAAAGATTTATCTAGATGTTTCCTGTTAGCCCAAAAACACTGTAGCCAATTTTTTGTATATATTATAAAAATCACTATGGAAGGTTATCAAAATAATTTCCGTTACTATATACATGTAAGTATCAAAAGGCGATTGTGCAAATGAACCGTAGAATTGAAGAAGATTCGCAAGAGGTACATAATGAATAAAAATCACAGACGTAATTGATTTAATGCGCCTGAGTAGTCGTAAATCTGTCGCAATTCTGCCGCAAAGTGGCTGACGCAATTATTTGCCGCAGCAGGGGAAAGAGGAAGAGAAAGAGACCGCAAGACAGATCACGTGTACACTGTGTACGCGAAATTCCGCACGTGATAGAGTCTACTAACCAAGCATTAATCTTGGAATAATTATATATAAAAATTGACGATACAGATTTATTCAAAAAATCGCGAGAAAGTATATGGGAGATAGAAAGCAAGGCAGAAAATCGATAAAGCCGTGGTGTAGCGATGATGTAGAATTGCAGCAAGAGGAAAGGTGAAATACGTTGCAGTCGTGGAAAACAATAAAACAGAGGACGAACCGAAGCTACGGTGTGGACAGTAGAGAATCAAATCGAAATAAAGACAGCCGATCCTGATTTATCTCCTGTTTTATTGCTTTCTCATGGCTGTTCGTATTGATGGCTACTTCTATTGAAATTTATTTTATTTACTCCACATATCATAAAATGAACATTGTTTATAACAACGGATAATTTTTTATATATATAAAATAGAGAATTTTGTCCTACAAATAATAAAAACATTAAAACAATTTGTACAAGTATTTCGTAGGCAGTCGTGTAGAGTTTGAGGCAATGCCAAGCATGCGCTGTTCGAACTGGAATTTAGAGAATTTCAATCGGTATATCAATCGATAATTACATTACGCTGCAATAATGTAACACAAAAACTACATTTTAAATGTCAAAAATGAAATTCTGTCTATATCGGATTGGTGTAATTTTAATTATCGTTAAACGTGAATTATATTTAAACAAATTGTTAAACATGAGAACATACGATAAATAAATATTTCCTACATTTAGTCCTTTCCACGTTTATTAAGAAAAAAAGTCGGAGCATAAATATAGACAAAATCATGTTTGTAAAAAAGTAAGTTCATAAATGACTGCGACAGCTAAAATAAAAAGGTAAGCCGATGGGAAGCCGCCTATACAGAAATAAAAGGAAGAGAAGACAAAGTCGCATGGATGCGAGGCAAGCGAGTGGAGGAGGGCTAAATCGGTCCTGATACAGCATCGAACAACGCGCCCTCGCCTTGTGTGTAGTATCTCGCGGCGGAAATCAATATAAATAAGAATGAACCGAATCAGCGGATCTTCGTCTCCCCCTTGTTCGCTCATAGTGGATATACTTCCGTACGCGCGTGGACATAGATATAAAGCGCACCGGCGATAACAGGTGCAGAACAGCCTCGCTCGATCCCCAATATTTATGTTGATCGCTATAGCGAGAACTCATTTCCCGAATGTTCGGTACAGTACGCAACTGATACAATGTAGCATTATTAGATTTCTCAATTGCTCTTAAGGACGTATTGATTCTATCGTTAGTGAAACAAAAGACGCCGCTACAGTCTGACGAAGATTTATATTCTCCGCGAGATATCTCGAATGTGTACATAGTCGCGAAAGGTAATTGTCACGTGCAGCCTGGCCAAAAGGACGAAAAATCGTCGACGATTTGCGAAAAGCGAATTAGACTCGCGTATTTTAGGACTCTTGTTGGCCTACTGACATATATGCATTGCCAACTTTGATCTTATTATTTTTTACCACGGAATAAACCCATTAATAACCATCTTATATACTTTGGATTTCTTACTCGAGACATACTGTAGCGATACACAATCACCTCTTTATAACTTTGTGATTTACGTAATTGCATCTGCGAGTGTAACGAGTTTGGATCATCGAATCAATGAACGTTTAGCCGAACGCTTGTCGTGTCGCCAATACAATGATAACCCGCTGTATAAAAAGCTTGATATTCGTACTGCTATATATCGTTTACCTATAAATACCGATAATGCCGTTATTATTAATATTTCAATGCTAAAGTTTGATCGCATTTTCATCAAGATTAATAGTTTAGAGGAGATCCTCTACGAGAATCTAATTTTATTTTAGTCCAAGACGACGGAGAGTATATTATTTACACATCCTGCGCAAAAGTATCTGAAAAGATTGTATAGTGCTTATTTTATCTGCTCGGCGCGCGGGCTTTCTTTTTACACTACACCCCGCGACAAAAAGGAGTAACGCCTGAGCGCGAAGTATTTTTAAAATAACGAAATCGCGCGTATACATCCAAGACACACTGAGCGAGTCGAGGACGAGGAATATTTTCTCTCTCTCTCTCTCTCTTTCTGTCGAGTAGCGCGTTTTATTCTCGTAACATACCGCGACTTACGGTTCCTTTTTGTCCCGTCCTTCTTGTTCTATACGGTATGTATACGGTCGAGAAGCATCAATTGATTTTTCCCCGTCATTCTCGGCAACTCGCTCTCGTTTTATTAGATCCAACGCGATAGAAATGACTCGAGTCGTACTGTAACTCGCGTAACCACGAACCGAAATAAAATGCGTACTACACGAGATATAAGCCTGAACATTTTACACTATATAATGTACATCATTATATGTAGACGCGAGTTATTGTGTTTTGTGTGTGACACGGACGCAAGTACGGGACTATATATGTATACGGTCTTTCGTTTGTATGTCAACGCTAACGAGGGGTTACACGAGCGGCGCGTCGCTTGTAATATCGCGCGATTCGATGAATGCGAGGAGAATTCGAAAAGAATATATCGCGTGTATAAAGTGGATGAAAGACGGTAAGTTGATGCGGTTTTTAATTTACTGATTGAAAGAGAGTCGGGCTTGTATATAGTGAGTATAGCGGCTGCGTGTGTGTATATATACAGATTACGCGAACCGGACTTATACTTGACCCACTTGTCGCTTATGCCAAATGTAGCGCTGGACTGCTTATGTGCATTATAGACGCAGTGCTGTGCGTACGATCGCTTAAGCTTCGTACGATTTATTGATTTGGCTCGGAGATTATTGTTAATATATTGCGTTTACTTTAATGCGCTACATGTACCGTGAATAAGAAAAATTCGTTCGGTTACTATGCCATTCAAGAAATTGCGATATTTAAAATAAAAAAGTATAATATCGATGTATGAGTTAGTTGTTTATTAATACAGCCAATCGCCGATATACGTATAACCTGCTTCCTGAAATTGAAGCATTTCTCGAAAGGAGGACGATTTCCCGGAGGCGCCAAAATATTTCGGCACTTGGACAGATAAAAAGCCTGCAGATTTACTCTCTCGATCCTACTCTGTTTCGCAGTCTTTCAACGAAGTGAAATAATACTTTGGCAGTACACCGCGAATCCTATCGCTCCTTGAAACCTATCCACAATTCACCTACCTCAAGATCTTATTTCCGCAGTATACACATTTCTTTTTTGCCACACTGTCTTTACACAAAAGGAAATCATAGCATCTCAATTTTGGACTACATGAAAAATGAATATTGTGAAATTATTCATTAGTATTAAATTTTTGAAAAATTCTGCTTGATCTTTCCAACAATCATCAAGCTCTATAAAGATTATTAAAACTATCCAAGTAATGATATTTTTCCGATAATATGATAGTCTCTTAAATTCCATTGCAAGCACTTAGTTTTAAGGATATTTTTATGACCTACATTAAAGAAAACAGAAATGCCGAGTGAATTCTAAATTCTTAAAATGAAAATCGACCAAGCTTTTGTCAATCGTGCCGTTTTTACATTTGCTATTTAAAATCGAATTCTCGGATACTGCAGATATAATGTAAAGACTGATTCGTGAAAAATAAAGGGTACGAAAATAATATACATCGCTTTCGTTATACAATTTATTACAGTACAGCAGTTATCAAGAGGAGAATCGCGTAATTGTCCATCGCAAAGGGGTTCGGGTTGTTAGTAGGTAATAATCGCGAAGCAGTCGAGCAGCCGCTCGTCGTCGCGGCGACGCACGCCGTCTTTTCGCCTTTTACTTGACACAGTTTGTCCGCGGTGTCCGACTGTGTTAAGAGCCCAGGCGGACATTGCGGTATACCAACTCCGCCTGCGGCAATTGATTAATCGAGTGCGTCGTTTGTGTGCTCGTATAAACCGAATGGCCGCGGCGAGTGTCGAGCGCGCGGAAGATCCTTGCTAAATCGCTCGTTTTGCTTGTGATACGCGCGCGCGCGCGCGCGACTAGTTTCTTGTTAGCTACACAGCGGCCGTCCCAGCTATATAATTCTCGACTTCGGTCACTTGGTGTGCTTTTTGCGAACAATCGAGTCTCTCCCCATAAATGCACTGCGAGCGCTTGCGACTGAGAGATGCGCTGGGTATTGTTAGCGTAAGTGGTGTACTATATACAACCGCGTTATCATTCTTTTGTCAATTTAGTCCTATCGTAATGCAGTTATTCTTAATATATATTCTTGTTTTTTAATTCTATATTTAGAG
Organism: Megastigmus dorsalis; assembly: GCA_900490025.1. Classification (NCBI taxonomy): domain Eukaryota; kingdom Metazoa; phylum Arthropoda; class Insecta; order Hymenoptera; family Megastigmidae; genus Megastigmus; species Megastigmus dorsalis. Next base: position 90,891 of record UELU01141653.1, read on the forward strand.
AATGTGTAGTGAACGTCATTGGATACAAGGAATAATTCAGTTCCGAGAGGTGAACTTTCAGTATTAGCTGATTTTTCTTAAAATATCTTTTCAAGCATCCGTGCATTTAACTTTATCTTGAATCTAAATTTACAATAGCCTTCTACCCCTATTTCATTCTCTACAAAGTATTTATAGATATTATTCAGGTCACTAATTGGTAAAATAAGATTACACTCGCAGCGGATAACGTAGTTAAGTTTCGAAGAAAGTGGAGAAGAGATACCGAGATATCAACTTAAAGTAACAGACAAGGTGACGATTAGAGATCGTTGAACACTTGTAGATATAAAGATGTAAGGGAATGTAAAGCATATAACACGCACGACAAGCAACGGTATTGTTCAAGCTTTCACAGGTGATCGTGATAAGGTAAAACGCACTCAAATGATTATGATTTATAAAAGTAACAGAAGTAACAACAAACACATTTCACGAACTATAAGGAAACTATATGTAGAGAAACTAAATTTACTCAAAATTATTATGGTTTTCAATACTTTTTCAACTTACGGTTATTTGTAAACTGAAACGGATAAAAAAAGGCGCAGTATAACAAATCCGGTCAAAGAGATTTTGCGCGTCGCACACTTCATTGCTCTTTTTTTTAATACGAAAGTCAACTTCATCCCTATCCGCACTGCCTAATAAATATTGCGCAAACTCTACGCAAGAGCTCGAACTTTCTGTAAGACGACGACGTATGCAAACACTTATTACAACTTTAGGGCAAGAAGTACACTAGAAGTTCGTGCGCAGCCAGTGCATCTTCCAAGCTGCATCGATTACGCAATTTCAGTTTACAACTTTGCCCGAAAGCTCAAGGACTTTTCACTTGTCGGGTAATGAAACCTGTTATTTCATGTGCTCTCCAACGTTTTTGACATTTTCTTTTTTTAGAGAATGAGTGTGAAAACTTTATTTTTACGATAAGCTGGAGAATTGTTGATGGCAATGTAGGTCGATCGATGATACTTTCGTTTTTCAAATTTAATAATGTAATAATATAATGCAATAATTAAAAATAGGAAATAAGTATTAAACACCCGCACTGTATAAATATTTAAGAATAAAAACAAAGATTATCTTATAAACATTGATTTTACTAAATAAATTTTTCGGTTATTTATATTATATAATTTTGACCGACATTTAGTAAAGTAATCGGGTCGAATCAATTTCCAATCAGAACAAGCACGAAGCTAAATTCCAAAACATAAGACAAACCCAATGCTCTTAATAACGAGCACATAAAGCAAATATAATCAATAGCAGCCTCGTCGATACAAAAAAAAATACAATAAAAAAAACAACCGCAGTAACATCGCATTCAACATTAACGACAAAGAGCCAGAATAAAATATAACACCGAAAGCCTGTTATCGCGTAAAAGCCCGCGATCTATCAATCTTAATCGTTCCACAAACACAGACAGACACATACAGACGTGTAATGCACGTCATTCAATGAAAACACTCGAATGCCGCCAATAAAAAATGAATGAGAGAACCAGTAGAAAGGAAAGCTGCAACGTTCCCATTTTCCCATAGACGATGTGCCAAGTAGTGTAGCACAGTGGCAGAAAGAAAGTGGAGGAGAAAGAGAGAGAAATAGAGCGAAAGAGGGGGAAAAAGAGGCCTGCACAAAGAGAGAGAGAGGGAGAGAGAGAAACAAAAGGTCTTGGCGCGGAGTATCAACCGAGAGGATCGACCTTGAGGGGAAACACGAGACCTCGGGTTATATATCCGTGCGAATTTCCAAAGATCATGCACACACGACATCGAGAAAGTAAGAGAGGGAGAGAGAGAGAGAGTGAGAGAGGGAAAGGGTTGGGTAAAGGTAGAGAAAAGAACACCCAGCAAAATGGTACAATCGCGTGTCGCTGTGTGACGAGGGGGGACAGGGATGGGCAAAATCTTGCTCTCTCGGCTGAAAGAAGCAGACGAGGTGTTGCGATAATTTAATTTAGCCGTTCGATCGTTATTTGTGCACTAATTAACCGAGAAAATAAGTTTGATAGATGCGATTTATTGAATATGTTGTTTTTTCGCTACTGAGACGAATGATTTATCGTAGCGCTCGTCTCGAATTGCATTATTTTCTTTATAATTTATTTACAGCCTTTCAGCACGGAATTTATCTGCAAGTATGACATTATTAAGCTTCGTATAAATTGGTGCTCTTACCCGAAAGCCTTTCAAACTTTTTGACTATTAAATCCCTTTAGAAAAGGCGTCAATGGCTTTTTTTTGCTTCCTTATTCAGCATAAAAGACTTTACGGTATTCAAGGTAATACACGTTTTCCAATGTACCGTGGTTTCAACGTGAAACAAGATATAGAAGTAAAATGTGTTTTTTTAATTAAGTAATTTTGAATGTGCATAAACTAAATGCAAGTATTTTTTCTTGTGATGTGTCAAAAAAATTTAGCATAAATGTATTTAGTAATTATTTTTTTTGAATGTATAATTTTAAAATTTATTTGTATCATGTGCAAGCGTACAATATTAGATCATTTAACTTCTTTTTAATGGGATTTTAAGTACAAGATTGTATAAGAAAGCATCAGACATCGCAGTTGTCATGAATAAAACGCGGATTGATGTCAGTAATAGCAGTAATTATTAGTCTGAAAACTTTATATCATTATTTTATAAAGTTATAAGAAACTTTCTGTTGACCTAATTTTTATTGCAAGATACTATATTCACGGGTTGTATCATGCGACACATATGAATGATTCTAATATAAACTATAAAACATCGTTAAAGTTAAAAATAAACAGCATGATAAATATTAGAAAGCTTTGGTTACGATTGGCACCTATAACAAGTTAGTTAGAAAATTGTGTTGAAATTTCTGTCTACTAGAGAAAAGTTCTTTGACTAATTAGTTAGTTGTGAAAAGTTCGCGTTTTTCGTAGTAGAAACTTTTCTCCCGAGTTTTTGATGCTCTAACAAAATATAATTAAAAATAAACATGTGTTACACGAGGCATTACACGAGGTACTTATTCCGAGTGGTATTGATCTGCATTTATAATTGATTACCTCTACCTTAATTAACTTTAACTATATCCATTTATGAGTAAACTAACTTTAAAGTATTACGTTTGAATTTTAATTATTTTGAACATTCCGAGATCAAAAAAATATAGATATTTTAAAAAATTATACAATATAATTTGTTTTTAAATTATCGCAGATTTGCCCATCCGAATTTATGCAACGTGAACATCGATGGAGTTGTGATAAACGTAGGTTTTAGTTTGATGTGCTTTTGTGAAATATTTTCGCAACGATTACCTACTTTTTGATAATAATTTCATAGATTAATATTTATAGCTTGAAAATTATCTTCATAAAATCATTAGTAATAAAAGCAGAAAAAATATTTCACAAAATAAAGAAACTTAATTGCAGGTGAAACAACGTAAAGAACTTGTGATGATAAAGTTGAGGAGATAGTGATGAAGAAGAAGAACGTTAACGACATCGAATAGCAACACCGACTAGGCGATACCTTTGCGGAAAAATTCATTGTTATAAATTAAAATTACTAAACCATTAAGAACTAAAGAGTATATTTTTGTTTGTAAAAGCTATAAGTAACGTTAATACTCCAAAATATACAAATTGCACATTGAAACTCCGATCGGCATGAAAATCTAATTTCCAGTTACTAATCAATTAAACGTTACCAAGTCATCATTGCAAATCTTATTCATCCACGTTCTAATGATTCGTAATTTGGCACGGGAGCACCGAATAGTACGCTTTAAAGTTTACAGTCAAAGCGGATCAAGCACACGCATCCCGCACACAAAGTTACCCCAGCATTTTTCCGCAAAGCTCCCCAGAACAAAGGAGACACACACACAGAAACAGATCAGTTGAATAGGCCATAAGTGAGTGAAAGAAAGAGAGAGAGAGTGGGAAATGTGTCCGGTCACCTCTCCTGGACTCGACGTCAATGGTGACGCACTCGGCGGGCCTCGTGTCGAAATCCATGAAGATGGTAGTGAAGGCGGGATCTATGACGAAGGGCACCAGAAAGAGAAAGGCGAAGAGGCTGAAGGTGCCGAGGAGGATGAAGAACGCGGTCGTGTAGAAGAGCAGCTTCTGCAGGAACGTCTGCTTGTCGAGTTCCGCCTCCTTCTCCATTGTCGTTGGGAGCTAATTGGCTCCACGAGGACGGCGGTGCCTCGCTGCTGCTGGCGCTGCTGGCGCTGCTCCTGGATGCTGCCGTCTTGACGCCGAGGCTGCTTCTTCGACGTCCCGCGTCGAGGAGGCCGGCGATCTACGCAGCCGCGTCAGCCATACCGATAAAACACCATTAATACACTTTTCCTTCTTACCGGTTTTAGTTGCACTTATGCTCAGCCGCCTGCGATGCAGTTTTGCGATTGACATACATTCAAGCGTACGAGAAATTGGTGTTGCTTGAACCGACAGACTTTTTTTCTGTAGTGTTTGAAGGAGAGCTTATCAACTGATAAGCAAGTAATGTTCTAAATTTGATTTTTAACGGGTTATTTAGCACATTAAATATTTCAATTTTTTAATGATACGTTCTGACTGTGAATAGTATCGTAGATATATTTCGAGAGCAGTGCAATTTCGAATTTACATGCTTTTTTTTGTCGTGCTAAACATAGTGGCTAATAAAAGACTTTCTTATCGAGTCCAGAATCATTTATCATTCTTGAATCTGTATCAAGTGGAAAATTCGATTAATTTGCATTCATTGTTATGCACATGAGGCACCGTTCAATAAGGTAATAGTTCAGCACCTTATCTTGTAAGATTTGTAGCAATAAAACATTTTAACGGTAAAGTATTGCTCTAATAAAAATTAACTATATGAACTATAACAATTTGGCCTTATTTTTATTTAGCATAAAAGAATAGAAGAAATCATTAGTTCTTATAAGATATGCTGCTTGCAATGAAGAAATTTATAGTGTATTAATGTCATCGTTATTAAGGCGACGGAATAAAGAACATTTTTCAACCTTGGGAAAACGAAGATATCCCAAGTTAGCAAATGAACTTTGTGCATATACGTTGTCTGACCGTACTCAGAACTCATCTACTAATCGCGTATAATCTGCAGATGGACTAATCGTTTTAATTTACAAACTTCAAGGTGATATATTTCATTTTTATCCAAGTCGAGACAGCTGATTCTTTTTGGATAATGTTCTGTAGCTAAAACTGTATACGTGTAACTTATTAACATTTACAAAATATTATATAGTTCATTGAATTGAATACATATCGAATTCCACGATCAATTATAAGTACTAAAACATGCATGAATTCAGAAGATAATTTATACCCCTTGTGCAATACATAATTGCTTTTCAATGTAGAGCGAATTGATCTATTTTATGCAAACATTATCCCTAGAAGTTAAGTGTTTGCATATCGGTTCAATGTTTACTATAATATTAGAGTTTTACTCAAAATATGGTACACCAACAAACAGAAAGTAATTATCTATCATATAGTATCGGATATCTCACATATATAAAAAAAGAGTTATAATTAAAATAGTTATAACGGTGCCGGAATTCATTTTTCATAAAGGATAAATATTATTTTGCAATATATCTATATTTTTGAGACCAAACTTGGGATTATAGCCCATTAAGCTTTTGCGAGAGTCACAAAAAATGGTTCCCAAGAATTCTTATTTGGGACAATATTGACCAAAGTCAGATTCCTTTGCGACCAAAAAAAAAGGTTTCCCAAAGGTGTCGCGCGGATCAATTAATCATTCGAGTCGTCTGGAATCGAGAAAGACTCCATCCTACGTCTGTAGGCGTTATATTCATCCCTACAAACTTGCTCTCGCGTATACCTGGCTTTTCGATCCCAGCTTTTTTTTCTGTGTATTTGCTGAGGTTAAATTAAATTTTTTTCCTATATCACCGGTGAAATGGCTCGAGAGATCTTGGAAAACGGTTTGTATGGATTTCCGCTCTGTCATGGATTTATGTTAAAGGACCCTGCACCAACCTTATGGGAAATGGCTCCCGGTTAAATTCGCTGAAAATGTAGTATGATGTAGTTTATGATATCTTGATGACCAGTTTTCGAGATACAAAGGGTTATTATCAACCATTCGATTTTACATTGCATAGTATATCTATAATAAATCTTGTAATCTTTGGATTTTGCGACCAGTGACACTTTTAATCAGGAAGTCATGAATGACACTATACTCTATTTACAAGTGTCAATGGCCGCAAAGTCCAAAAATGGATAGTTTTCAATATACTAAGGATTAAAAGATTTTATATTGATATACTGTATAATGTAAGATCAAATGTTTCATCCTCCCTATTTTGAAAACTGGCCATTGTTGGATTTTTTGTTCATTGAGACTTTTGATCCGGATACCATAAATTACATTATACTACATTTTCATCGAATTTAACCGGTAACCATTTCCCATAAGGTTGGTGCGGGGTCCTTTACATTGATATAATCGACATGATTTTTAAACATAATATACGCGATAAAAGATGTATATTAAATTTTTCTTTTACTTATTAAATAGTTTTTAAGATTTTGTTGATAACATTCCATGATCAATCCGCATCGCACTTGCGACATCATTTAAACAATCTAGAGAACCTATACATATACAGATAAGCGGTCATACATCTAAGTTGTACACGTAGACTGTGTCGAGTTCCAAAGTTGTTAGCCCATGCCGAGCGCAGCTTGAGCTGCCACGACGATGCAGGTTCCCTATGCAGGAGAATTGCCATTCGCCAACAAAACAGGATGAAACTACTCGCGGTGAGTTGGTCGTATATTCGGAATAAAAGCGTCGCCGATGAAAACGAGCTGACGAGAGTTACGTATACTTCCTCAAAAAATAAAGAAAAAAATATTGCATATATATGCGCTTCTACTATCCTTTCGCGAATTTTCATTTATTTGTGCAAATCCACCAATGATTTTCTAGTTACGGTTTCGTAAATGTTGCCTGGAACTTTTATTTTTCGCGATTGTTAGTTTTTCCTGCTATGTAAGTGTAATCGTCGACATTTAATTGAGGTCCATGAAATATTTAAATAAAAATCCTTGATTTACATCTCAAAGCTTATTCGTAGCAGTATACAGAATTATTTTATTTACAAAAGTCAAGTTTTGTTCCAAGTGTACGATCCATTTTAAGCCAGAGGATATATAAACTTCGATAAAATCTTTTCTTTGACAAATTATTTAGATGGACCAATCAAATTTAAATTGCTAATCAAAAATCCTTAAAATTCAAACTCGCTGGAGCCTCGTTACTGTCTCAACATCGGACTAACTCAGTTACATCTACTAAAAAACAGCCATTGAACCGAACCATTCGCCGCATACAAACAATCGTAGACGATACATTCCCCGCTAATAACGCATCGGATGCATCGTTATCATATAGCAGCTCAACCACGACGCGAATATTTCGGCCGCATCGCGTTCCGCGGCTTTGACCCTCTATATCTGTCCACGAGTCGGGACCTCAGCTTCCCGCAGCAGGAGCTCCTAGAAACGCGAGTCGCGAGCGAGATATCGGTTATCCGTATATCCTGGGCGCGCGTTACCTTGACGACGCGCTCCGCATTGTTGATAACAATCGTATACTCTCCGATCCTATATCAATTAAACGAAACGGGCAATAGCGAGTTTGCGGTTCCGCCGTGGCGTTTGCACGAACCTTAATTACCGCATAAGTGCGTGCGTGTGGAAGTAGCCTATAGTGCTTATAATGTTGCCCGTGCGGCGCTTCCTTTCGGTCTAATTGACGTTGATACGCGTGTGTGTGCGTGTGCAGGTTTTGATGACCGAGGTACGTACTGCTCTTGGAGAGTATGATTATTGGCTTAGTGGAGAGTTTCTGCGCCTGAGATATGGGTTTCCGCTTCTTATAGTTTTAAGTACGGATATGCGGTATATGCAATTGCTGGTTTACAAGGATTTTGGGTACCTTTTGCTACGATTTTTATTGGAAATAAGTAAATTTTTTTATTTAATATACATTGCGAGATATGTTGGGACTACGTTATTCCATTGCTTTAAATAAATTCGAAAATTGTGATTTATAATGTAAAGAAGAGATAGAGCTGAAGGTTACGTTTTGAAAAAACTTTAACTATACAATAGATTTTTTAAATCCATTTAAACTTTAATGCTGAAGAATGAATTAGATTCGATCTCAATAAATAGTCTTTACCGAGAGCGCGATTTTCAATTTTCTTATGTACATTTTCATCAACAAACTTTTAACAGACGATATATCATTATATAAGCAGGTCGCGTAACATCTAAACGTAAGTACACCTACTAAGCATAAGTGGAATTTTATTCCCGGAGATTTTAACTTTCGTGTCCCTGCGCTCGTGTGCTGCATCGCCTATATATATACAGCAGGTCGAGCGTCCGCATAGTTGCGCAAGTCAGCCTTCCGCGAGAGCGCATTCTTTTTTGCTCTTCCTCCCCATGCGGATAAATTGATTTCATTGATTTATCCGTATTTTTAGAGTCAATCGGGTCGCGCGCCGCTCACGAGTGCGTCCTTTCTCATTTGAGCCCCTATCTCCCTCCCTCTCTCTCCTCTCCTTTTTCCTCCCGAGCTGAGAGAGAGAGAGAGAGAAGTACAACACACACGTGGGCTTTTTTCCCCCTGTATAAGTACGGGATTGAGTTTTTATCTCATCCGGGCGAACGACGCTCAAATTTATGAATGAGCATCAACCTGTGTTCGCTGAGAGTCTGTTGGCGAAGCAATTATTGACGCGGAAAATCATTTGTAACGATAATAAATGTACGTCATTCGTTTATTTTTAACATGATGCGGGGTTCGGGATATATGTTATCGCGCGGCGAGCTGGCGCTTTAGCGGCGGCGAAGGTATATAATATCCGGCCGAGTTTGACATTGATTTTTATTTTTGTGCACCGACGAGGAGAAAATTGTCGTGCGCGAGATTTTGATTGCGAGCGTGACTTTTTGTGTCTTTTCTTTTCTTGTCTGGTTGAAATGCATGAGTTTCAGGAGATTGTACGAGCATTTTTGGAAGAGCATAACAATGTGGAGGATGTCGAGTAGATGAAACTTGTTTGATATAGAATTATATATTTTCAGTAGTAATTGCCAAGTTCGATCAGACTTTATATGTTTTCTTTACATGGACAAGTATCGTTTCGTACAAGCAATAACATGCTTTTTTTAAATATGTATTATGAGCATATTTTAAGTAATTTTAGATTATTACATGGTCGCCGTGTTATCGTTACAATTTATAAACTATATACGTATTTGGTTAAGTTTTTTTTACCTAAAAATCGAACCACTTGAAATAAATGATGATAGGTCTTCATCATTTGAGTTTAATTAAAAAATCCCCGTCTTTTTCATAATAGAATTATTTTTTCAGGATTTGTTTAAGAGTAGTTCTTTAGAACGAAGTTTAAAGGCTATTGCGCGTTTGTGTGATCATTAGCCATAAAAACATCATATACTACAATCGAACAATAATTCTGAATATAAACCTTTATTCATTTATATTGAATTATCTCTTATTTATTAATCTTTTATTTATTACACAATCACGTAATAATATTAATTATATGGATCATAATTACTGCAAAATAAAAAAAAAATATTTTAAAACGGTTACAATTTTAATAAATTTTTAATAACTGTAAAACAAAAAAGTTACGAAAAACATTCTTTCACGCACTTTAACATTGTTTCTGATGCTATTTTAGTAAGTACGGATTTATACTTTGGGTCAATATAATAAAAACTTATTCACAGTTGTATAAAGAAAAATGTTGGATTACGTATTTTACATTTAATTTGAATAAGAAGAAAAAATTTAAAAAAATTAATGAAAAATCGGTGTCATGTTATGTTACATAACAATAACCCCACTCGTTCTATTTTAAAGATTTCCCTTTAAGTTAGGATATTAATTTCTTTATAATTTAAATGCTATTTAAAACAGTTATAGTAATTTTATTTAATTTTTCATTTATTAATTGTTTCTAGCATTGTATTGGTTAAGTATTTTTTTTATATTTAAAATAATATAAACTTTCACTGATCAGTAAAATTAAAACAACTTTTAAATGCCCCCGATCGTTTAGACAATACCACGCAAAGTATAGGTTTTTTACTCTTATAAATTCTCAATCCTGTCTAAAATTACCCTTCCCTAGATACGTCCAACATGTCAGGAATCGAATCTGACCGAGTTCTACCAAAAATAAGCTTTCGTTCAATCGAATCAAACATCAAACACCAACCGTTTTTACAAGCAAAACTTAACTCTCTCCCAGTAAAAACCTTCCCCTCATAAACTACAAAACAAAGATCGTCAAACAGTCGATCCCCGCAACTCCACCAAAACAAGCAAAAAGTGTCATATCCCGAACCTTTACAGTATCCATAACCGAGTCTTCCGATCCATTATGCAATTCCTCGTATAATAGGTGCGCGAAATCTGCCGAACGAAGAGAGCGCGCGAGGCCATAACCGAGGAACACACACACACACTATATTCGCGTCACGTGCTCCGCCATCAGCAGCAGCGGCAATTTGTCGATCGATACTCTCGCGGGGAGCTCGAAGATCCCTCGCCTCCTTAAACTCGGCCAACCCCTACTAGCCAAAGCCAGTCTCACTTTTTCGCATGCGTGTGTGTGTGTGTCCGCCAAAAGCCACTCATTCATCGGACTACGGGAAAGGTTTTACAGCATACCCATGACGAGAGAAACTCAGCTTTGAGAGGCGGCTGAAAATATCTCGCGATTGAGGGAGGGAATGCGGAAGGTCCGATGTATTTCTGGACTGACGTGCGGGAATAATGAAATGACTGAGTGGCACCCTCGAGCTTTTTTTTTCACCCCCGCTCTCTTTGTGTATAGGCCAGACACTGCTTTTGTGTTTGTTGACTTTTGTGTTTTTTTTTTGTCTCGATTCTTTTGTTTCGCGCGTTAACTGCGGTATCGCTCGCAGATTATTCGCACTTTATACCTGCGCTTTTGAGCTTTATGCGACACGGAATTTGGTTATCGATCTTGGGGCAATTTTAAGCAACGATGTTTATTGACAATTTACTCAAGCTTTCAAAGTAAAACAACACGAGTGATACATTTTTTTAAATAAATCATCTCGTTAAAGTATTCATGGTTGTATCCGTTATTTACAGACCCATTACCTTATAAACCCTGTATTGATTACTTATGTGTTTATAATCCCATAATCTCTGTACTTATCGTGTTTGCCAGTGTACCATTTGAACTTAGTATTCATATTAAATTGACCTTTAGATGTTTTTCTACTCGCACAATTCAACAATTTCATAATAATTATAGTATGCACTCGATAAGGAAGCATTTTAAGTATTACGCTGTTTATAATGCATCGCAAGTGTAGAAAATAGTTTCAGGTTAGGTTAACCTAAAAAATATATTCACTTATAAAATTAGATAATTTTAAATAAACTAGAAGATAGTGAGGTTATGTCTGTCACTGGGTGATGATCATGCTTTAATATTGAACCCAATTGTCAAATAGGCTACGTTATAACCTCACAACAAGCTTCTAATCTTCTTACAGCCTATTCAAAATTCAAAATCAAAGCGTACAACCTAATGTTGATGTATCAAATAAATATTAAAGTGTGTAAGAGTATTCTTTTAGGAAGTGAATTTCACCACTGATCATCATTACTCCAGCACTTTTCTCATCTTAGTTTCGTGCACGTCTTCATCGAAACTCAACACTGCATTATATTTCATTTTATTCATGTTATACTCATATTTTAAAACGTGCGAAAATTTGCTACTGATTAGAAATATGAGCCATTTTACTTAGATGATTGCCATTAGCCCGTTCTCCCCCCATTCTTATAAACTTAAAACGAATTTCGTATTGAGTCTCCTGTAATGGCTTAACGTTAAAATTGTTTTTCTAATGTTCAATACTTATGCTATATTTCCATCCTCGAAATAAATAAAAAAGTGTTTACACACGATAAGATTTATATCATCGAAACAGGCCTAGACATCAGAACTTCCCTATAACTAAATCTAACCTAACCGTACTGTAAATAAATAAGTATGACTGTATACTATTTATATCTAACAATAACGTATCGATTGGTATTATTAAGTTACGGTTAAAATCGAATAAAGCGACCTTGATTGCACTTCTTTATGCATAATTTCTAATGCTTTGACTAACAGTCTTAGAATGTATACCTAATTGAATTAAATATTTTCAAATATCGAGAACGGAACTAGTTGCTACATCTTAGTCTTAAATGGAATTATCAATTCTATCCAGTGATCTTACAATGCACTTTGATGTCGTATTATAGACCCACACGCACTTCTAAGATTTCATGTTGTACAACATATCCCGGATAACACGAACACATTACACACGATTTCGTTAAGTCACTGTGTGCAGTTATTCATTATGTGTATTCGATTAGAGAGAAGCCTCGTTCAACATTTTAATATACTTAATCGTAGTATCGAGTTTTCTCTGTTTTAGTTGAAATAAAATTATTGATCAAAATTCCAAAAATACACTCGACATATAAACTGCTAGTGTTGTCTTACTGGAATAAATAGAGCTTGTATAAAATATTAATTTGTCGGTAACGTTCATTTTGATACTTGAGTTAACGCGAGAATTACTTTGAATGGCGAATGCACTTGTTTCAGAATCGTATTGCACAATTACTTCTACAAACTTATCACTTTTTCGTACACACGACTAACATATTTTTGTTTTAAATTCCGTTTCGATATTTTGAAAATATCTGGATTAAGATCTATGCAAAACCAATTATGTCGAAAGTGTGACATTGAGCACCAATTTAAAATCTACAAAACACTATTTACAAAATTTTGGCATATTACGCACATGGACGCTCAATTCCCTCATCTAATCCCCATAGCACTCGACACTGCTGCTAAAATTAACAGTTTCACCCGATGAAATTCCCGTACACCAACCCCCCGTCTAAACTATGCGATTTGAAAATAAACTCATTACCCTACATTCATTTACTCGGAAAGCCTATCTACCTCCCTCCCTCCAACCCGCTAACTTCTGTAAACGGTTTCGCGCTGTTAACATCCATACATCCGTCCTACGACTTTTCGCACAAAAAGTATGTCAAAAAAAATCCATTAACCTTCGCGGTACATATACGTGTGTGTGTCGCACGAGGCACAGCTCGCGAAAGCAAAAGAAAAAGGAAGTAAAGTCGAGTGCAAACGAATGCATTTAAGCCGTGCAGCAAAACCTATCATTTTTCACTCCAATCTTTCTTCCACGGACACCAGTTTACGTGCATATCCATGGTTGCGCGAGAAGCCACAAGAATGTCAAGCCCGTACACTCGGCCTGCATGGATTAAAACTGCACGGGATGGAAACCCCGTTTGACATACGCACTCGCGGCCCTCCCAGGATCAATTTACAAAACACACCACAGAGAGACTCAATCACGAAATATCGCCAGCTTCGATATAAAGCTTCTGTATACGAAAGTAGGTGTGAGCGTGTGGCGTTGGTGGTAGAGTTATAATGAGTGGAGACGCTAAGTACCCCCTATGAAGCAGAAGAGAAGCCGTCGGGGCAGCTCGCCCTCTTCCTGTGGCCCCTCATGCTCGCGGCCCTCCTCTTCCTCCTCCTCCTCTTCCTCCTCGCCAAAGCCAGTCTAGCCCCGCGACTCTCTCTCTCACTTTCTCTCCCGGTCGCAGCTCCTCTCACCCGACTGTGACACCTTCCTCACTCTCTGCTGCTTCTGCTACTGCTGCTACTGCTGATTCGCGTCGCACCATGTCACACATCCACCATATCGCGCACACGGGGGGAGGACCTCTGAGCAGCTCTCCCTCTCTCTCTCTGTCTCTTTTACACCCGCGAAAAAGAGATGACAATAAGCCAAACTAGCCGCGCTACTAGTCTCTTCCTCTTCCTCGTCTCGTAGCTTGCCGAGGAGCTCGAGGCGTACCAGTCCTGCACATGTCGCGCGCGACTTTCAACCCAGCACCTTCCCTCTATACCTTCCAACGACGATCACGTCCTTTTATTATTTTCGAAAGTAGCGCACGCGTATCACCTCTCTCTCTCTCTCTCTCTCTCTCTTCGTCATGTGTGTGTGTGCGAATGTATTTCAGGCGAGCGCAGACACGGATAACGCACACACACACACACACGCTCGCCCGAGTCCCGCGGGTTCGCGCGCGCGTTCTACAACCCCCTCCCGTTATAAGGGGCTGTATACGTGTGTGTATATATCTATATATATATATAGGGTTGACGCGCGCGAGAGTGCACGCGCTAGAGAGAGAGAGGATGTGTATAGGTAGCAGCAGCTGCTGCTTGCGGCCGGATGGGACGCCGGGACAGCACTGCAGTTGGGAGTCTCGAGGCGAGCAGCGCCAGCCAGAGTTTTGGGCGAGCTTATTTCCACGCTGAGCGAGAGCGAGCGAGCCAGTGTGCAGGCGAGAGACAGAAAGAGAGAGAGAGAGAGAGTGAGGCGAGAGTGGCGCCGCCCTCAGGCAGCCGAGTATAAGCATCGACCGACGCCGCCGCCGCTGACTCTCCTATACTCTCGCAACCTCTCGCTGGGGATATGGCTTTTTTCCCCTGGCGAACTTGTGCTTGCGCGCGGCTGCTGCTACTGCTGGCTTTTCTCTACCTCGGGCTTGCGAGAGAGAGAGGGTGAGAGAGAGGGCTTGGTTGGTACGCGCCCTGGGTCTCGTGCTTACTTTGAGTTAGCGAGCGATCGCTGCGCGACTTGCACGAGATGTGCGTTCGCTGAGGTCAGGGCTCTTTCTCTCTCTCTCTCTCTCTCTCTCTCTCTCATTCGCTCTACGCGATCGTGAGAGATTGATTTTTTTTGCTTTTTTCCTTTTGCTTCGGTGCGGTTTTTTAACCCTATGACTCGAGGTTGAACAGGTTACGAAGGGTTTACAGCTAGGCAGGAGGATGATTTCGTAGATCATCCGTTGAGGGGTGGAGATGGGAAAGGAGTTTCGATCTGGGGAGGGGGAGGGGGGCTGTTTTTCTTTTTTGCAACGAGTCGCCGCTTCGCGTGTGGTGTAAAATTTATAATGCTATAATTTTCTATACTGCATTGCGGTTATGCATACACACAGAGCAATCATATTTCGATGTGACGATTTTTTAAAATATAAATTCATGTTTCGAGCGGAAATTCGGTCGTGCGTATACGTACATGTACGCACATATGCGCAAGCGACCATTTTTGTAAAAACCATTATTTTTTTGATGGCACGCCCTTTTTCCTCGGAGTTTAATGTTCAGGAATGAAAAGGTGTATATAAGGCGAAAGCAGAAGGAGGAGTGGGAAAATTCGTTATACGTGCGTTCGACCTCAAGCGCGTCAAGCTTTGGGAACATTTACACCGTACTGTGACTTGTGAAAAGACGAATATTTTGGGAACGGAACTCTCTTAAGTCTAAAAAGGTGGAAAGAATTCTGATATTCGTCTTTGCGCAAGTAGATAAGGTCTCGGTATGGTTCGGCACAGTGTACAAGTGTAGTTTTAATGTCAAACGACAAAGCTTGATTCCCCAAAGATTAAGTTTCTCTTTACCACAAAATATTCACGAACATCCAGTCTTATTTTTAATTATAACAGGTGCATTGCTTAATTAATCTCTCGTTTTTTATTAATTTTTTGCTTCGGTGGTAACTGACGAGGGTACATTATACAAAATCTTCTCCTCGCACTTAAATGGCGCAAAGCATAATCCTGCAATTATTTTTTTTCCATTAGACAAAAAGTATTTTATTCCGAATTCTATTCAACACCTTGAAAAGCCATTCGTTCCTTTTTTATTCTCTCCACTCGCGCGAGTTACAGTCATTCGTGAGAGGTTTGCTCTCGCTCTCTTATTCAAGGTCCTCTGTGTCCTTTTAGTTTTTATTCGTCGGTCCTCTTTTCGCCGCTGCGCCTTTTTCTTTTCATTTCCACGATTCCCGAATTCTCGTGTGTTGCTCTCTTCTTGTTTTTCAGCGCTGCGCTTCTTTTTGCAACTGTTTTATCGGAAGCTATTAGCCGAGTTTCGCGACGGAGGAACATGCGTTTTGTGAAAGAGGAGTGGATGGGGTTATTCGGGAACGATTGAAATGTGAAAAGTAAATAGTCGTTTATGGTGATGCGAGAGCTTTGAAAAGCTATAAATATAAATTTGTTATTCTTACAGTTTTTAATTTTTAATACAAAGCTCGAGCAATGATCGTGAACGTATTTTATACTTAAATAGTAAATGTAAACCCTTATTGTTGAGACTTCTGAATTGTTTATTTTTCTTACACTTTTGGGTATTCCTTTATCTCTCGAGTTGTTCAACATTAGGAGACCCTTGGGCTATAACTTTGCATTTGTGATGCTTAGGAATTATGAACTTTTTTACCAGCATATTTCACAAGGAATCCTAAACGACCCTCTTACATTTGTCAGATAATCTTTTGTAATTGAGCATGACATTATTCTTCATTTGCACATTTTATACATTTAATAGATCTAAAATTATTTTTATTCTATTAAAGTTCCTGAGTTTAGTTTTACTCTATGGTGTTCTATAAAAAGAATGATTAAAATATTTATGTATTTATGTATGTAGTAGATTAAGATCGTAATTTGTTTGCTTGTTGTAATGCTTGCTTATCTATTTTTAACATAGAAGTATTATTTATGAATAATTTTTTCTTACTTTTCATTTCTGAATTCAGAGATATTTTCATAACGCTTAAAGTCATAAGAAATAAATAAATTTTTATTAAACTTCAATTTTTTATTTATTTAATTTTACTTTTAATTTAATACAATCAAAATAACGCTTCTGCTTTGATCTAGTAAAGTAACGATTGTCTGGTAGAGCTAATTTAGTCGAACCAAACATTTGAAATGTTTCCAAAGATTCTAAGTAAGAATTGTCCGTTAGAGCTCAGTTAGTCGAACCAAAAATTTGAAATGCTTCCAAAGATGCTAAGTAGCGATTGTCTGTTAGAGCTAATTCAGTCGAACCAAAAATTTGAAATGTTTCCAAAAATTCTACCTACTCGTGGTTTTTATTATGTCCGTTATATAAAGTTAAACATTCTTAACTATTGGTTTATTTTTAAAACAAACATATTAGAATAGTTTTTCAATTCCAGTCATTAAAACAAATTATTCTACCGATTGACTCGTGATACAAAATATTTATTCATTTGGCGTTGACGAAATTCTACCGTTAGAATAGATCGAATGAAGGTTTGTCAAATCATCTATGAGATCACAATTGTTTTCAAAAGTGGGACGGTATAAATGAGACGAATTAAATATTTTGAATTTATTATTTGATATAAATGTACACAAAGATGTTGGGAACGGCGACTTGATTAATGAGAAGCCGCATGATAAACCTATTAAATCTAATTTTAGACTGTCTCAACGTACGCTTTCATTATTGTAGGAATTTCCGGTGTTGAGCCAAGTTTCATGCTGTAATAATAATTGACCGCTGAACCGATGACGCTTTTTTAAATAAAAGAAAATAAAATAAAATTTATACTCCTAAATCTTTGTCGAAAAATTAATATCAAGACTTTTTATTCTCAATTCAGCCCAAACCAAGACCAACCAAACTAATTATAACAATTTTTATTTATATAAATATAAACACATTCCTGTTAATATTAAATCAACTCGGAAAATGCAGACTTTGTAAATTTTTCCCAAAATTTATTCCTAGAGCGGATGCTGGTAAACTTCCCGAATCTCCGAAACGAAGGAACCAGCCCCAAAGCATCGGTGCGCACGTACACAGTTTATCGCGCGGAGACCTCCATCCGTTCGTAAATATTCAATCGCAATCGTCGCATTCCCGACACGGCATTCGTAGCTCGAGACCTCCAAACGTGTGCCGCTGCTGCTGCACATATACATAAAGAAAGAGAGAAAGAAGGGGAGAAAAAAGGGTTTGTGTCAGTCTCGCGCAGTTATTGCACGACCTGTCGTGTTTTTTTTCTCTACTCAGCATAACCAAAAGAAGTAGAGAGGCGAAAGAGTCAGAAAAGGCCGTGGAGGGGTGCGGGTTCAGGCGAAGTTCCGTTTTCAAGGCGCGCGCTTTGTATGCGCTACGTATAGTGCCTCCGGCAAAACATACTTTAAAGGTCGATCTACAATAGATGCGCGACTTCCTGTTCTTTCTGCCTCTATGTGCAAACGAACGAGAAAAAGGTCGGGGACGAGGCTAAGTTTGTATCGCCTGCGTCCGTGAATTTGAGAGAATGTGACTGCGTTTTTTATCTGGACTTCGATATTAATCAAACGGATTTTGACGCTCGTAATGAAAAATTCTAACGTAACAATAATATCCTTTGGAGTTGAAGTCCAGTCCCTTCAGAAACCTGAAGTCCAGTTCTGGATATCAATGCTGCGCAAATAGTTTTTTATTCTCACCTAGTACTATAAGCCATTATTTCAAAATCCAGTGATGAAGATATATTTTAATATTTTATACCGCGGCATCAAATAGACGTGCCTTTCCACTTCAGTGATTTCATCGAAATTTAATTAACTGCAACTTGTGGTATTTTTTTTTATCTTCTCTGTGTATCAGATACAATGTCAACTGAAATAATCTTCAATCATACTAATGTGAAACTATTTTATTTAATTCAAGTAGCTGAAACAGTATATAGTAGAAATGTGTGGCGAAGAATTCCTTTATTCACGAGCATGAGAAATTCAACTCCCTTCCCTCACATCCATAGAAATGAATTTCGAAACGATCCGGTGCCACATTTAATTTTCACCGCGGAGTATCTTAGGTGCTGGCACGAATACATAATATAAAGAAACACAGGGTCTCGACCCTAATAAAAGCCTGTCGCTCGTTCAGTCGCCACCTATAGATTCAGTCTCTCTCTCTCTCTCTGCAGAGTTGGCGTATAAGTCAAAATTAAAAAAGAAAGGAAAGCGAGGAACAAGTCGAACGTCCGTATGCAGGTCCGTGCATTCATAAATTGTAGATCGAGCCTCGTTCTGGCCTTTGCCTATATACGCGTCACCTGGAAGAAAGACATATGGCATACGAATCACCGCGTGCACCAGTTGACCGATGCCGTCGCTTGCGCCGCATCATTTTTTTTTTTATTCATCTCGATATGTTATTTTTCTCCTCGCCGCGAGCCTATACTCTATCTCTGGAGCAAGATGTCGGCGATAAGAGTTGCCAAGTAGGGAAAAGAAGAGAGAGGCCACTTTGGCAGGTTTCAAGTGACTGCCAGGTCTGTGCCGCGGCGATATAATCGAGGGAGCGAGACAGCCAGTTTATTTGCTCGAATGAGAAGCTTTTTTCAGGCTCTCGCAGTGTGTACGTATGTGTCGGAGGTTGGACGTGAAGGCAACTCTGCCTTGGGTCTTCTCTCTCCCCCGTTTTTTTTTTACACCAGTGATTTACGCCTTTGAATGTGGAGTAAGATCTAGCCGCGAATGTGGCACAGATTTTTATTGTCGCTTGAGTGTCTTCATTTCCTCTCGCGTACGATTGACCTGCGCGAATCCTACATTTTGTGGATTATATATAAATGCATAATACCGAGCTGGCAATATAATTTTAGATTTGTTTTCGAATGCTGAAAGTGTATTATGTAAAGTCTTGAACTTAATTTTGATTTACTTAGTTTCATACATATTATCCAAGTGTTATTCATTGGCGAAAGAAGAAAATTCAATATTGATGTTTTAGGTGATCCACTTCACTGCCGAGGCACCTAGATTAATAATTTCAATATTTCATCAAGTTTGAAACAGCTGCAGTCATACCCTTTTTCAGATGTAATCAAACGTGCGGAAATTGCTGTTATCTTTGTTTTACTTTTTGATCGACATTAAACGTTGAAAAATCCAAATTGGTTTATTACTTTATTTACATACTGTCCCGCTACAAAGTTATTCCATCAAAAAACTAGCGCAGTTTCACGTTCAACGACTCAATAATTAAGTTATCGCACTTCTACGCATCGTTCTTCTGAAACTTTCAAGCTCATTCGTTTCATATATACACCACGCGTTACGTTTAAAAATATGCGACTTCACTGTAGGCCAACCAGGCACCCAATCAATCAGCCGTCCAAATCCCAAAAGTACACCCTTCTCCAGATGAAAAAATATTCTTCCTCACCCCCTCCGCTGAGGAAAGAAAGAAAAAAAAGCTCGTTACCCCAGAGCTCCTCTATTTAAACGAGCAATCAATATCTCCCTCGGTATCGAAATAAAGCCGTATACGCGCAAGTCGAATACTCCCACGCACGGATAGTCTAAAACTTTTTCTCTCGGATTATATCGTCCCACACCTCGCGCCTCTCCACTTCTCCTCTCGCCGACACTTCTTTTCGCACTGTCACCCGCTGTATAAACGTTGTCAAGGGAGGGAGAGGGAGACACAAGAGGACTGATACTATACACCCGCGGACCGTTGACGCGACGGTTAAAACGCCATTGAAAGCACACGAATAACGCCTTGACGTCTCTGCAGGAGAGAGTCAAGATCGCAGGCATTGCGTGGACAACTTTTTAGGCCTCCTCTCGGTGCGGGGGATGTTCTTTCGCGAGGTATACTACTGTGCGTATAGGTGCTTATGACTTAATAATGAAGCACGCGTGTGTGGCATTTAATATTTAGAGCTGTTTTGTTTTCAAGTTTGTGCGCTGTTCCGTGTCTTTTATCGATGCGGTGTGAGTTTGAATTAATAATTTAAGGCGGAAGTTTTGCTTCTCGTGAATGTAACCGCGGTTATCGAAGGATCCACTTTTACGTTCTAGATGATCGCGATATTAAAAATTTGCTTCGTAATCGTGCACGAATGTGCTGTAGATATCGCCATGAATAATTTGTTTTCTTTTAATCTGCAGTATAAAAATAAAAGCTACGAAAATAATGGCTCGGATTGTGCTTGAACAATGCAACTGCAACTCTTAACAAAAATTGTACAAAAGCGTCGAAGAATACGTTAGAAGCAATTTTCCACCCGAATATCCCCCCCTCGCTACCAGCACCTAAATTCCTGCGTCCACCCGACCACGCGAATTTCCATTCCTTGCCGACCGATTTCTCAATTCATTATGTACAAAAGCGTAACCTCCCCCTCGGTTATTAGACACGCTCGCACGGCTTCACTCGACGTATATATATATACGTACGCACCGCGGCCCAAGAAAAGCAACAAGTTCTCCTCGCAACCCACAACAACAGCATCATCCCCCCAAAGCCCATCCGGAATTTCATCGGGGCTATATATAGAAAGAAGAGGAAAAAGAAAAAAAGGCGATTACTCGTGTGTGCGTCCACGTACAAGAGCAAAGACGAGAGAGCAGAAATAAATGGCGCTCTTTCCTCCTCTTTTAGGACGCAGGATCATGATGGGCCTGCGTCATTGGCTCGTGCAGCGAGCGACTTTCGAAAAATCCTTTTGCTCTTCACCCTATACCCGAGTCACTCGTCCCTCTACACACACATACACACCGTAATAAATGGCCTTCACTTCAAGGGAGCTCTGCCTGGAATCCTCTCTTCTCTATTTTTTTCCCTCTCTCTCTCTGTTCTTCTCTGAAGCTCGATCTTTCGCTCTACTTGATAAATGGCGATCGTTCGCGACGGTGAGGGCGATGACTATCGCCGTCTCTCTTTAATTACGGGGCGGATTCTTGTCAGGCGAGATTAATTAAACACCGCGTGCACACGTCGTTTGGGCTTTATTATATATGGAAAACGCGGAGAGCTCGGGTTCAATGGAATCCCGCTTTTTTTCTGCTGTTTTGCTTATCTTTCGCTCGGGAATGGTGTATTTGGAGGGAGATGGCATTATGAAAGGCTGGTTTTTTTGGTCATGCATGGAAGGGTGGAACTTGTGCCACAGCTATAGAGGTAAGATAAAATACATATTATTGATAAGCAAGAGACAAGATGAAAAATCCGTGTAAAGTTTTAGATTGGCCAGGAAGTTAATTTTGGTTTAAGATTACTTTTTTTTTTATCGAGTTTGCCATACAGGGTATAAAAATACAGGCTCGTCTAGTAGTAGGAAATTCTCCAACTTTTTTCTCAAAACCAAGTCGTATAATTCAACTAATTTTGAAGAGTTTCGAGAGCATGGAAAAGTTTGATAGATGCTGCTCCTCCAGATTTTCACAGACCAGAAGCACAAATAATTGAGAGAAGGCTGGGGCGTTACCTTACCTTCTTACTTTAGATGAAAAGTTCAAGATTAAACGTAATTTCACAAGTTTTTCGACCTCTAATGGCGATCGCGATAATTATAATAGTTATTTAGGTCATGCAGAGACAAAAGTGATTAAATTGTAAATTAATGAAAATCAACTTGTTAATTCTCAAATGTGTTTTACTTCAAAAGGAACTACAAATATTCAGCCACGAGTCAAAATGTCCACGAAAATTTGATCAAACTCTAAAATAGAACGACCGCGAAATCACCTTAAATATACGTAGGCAAAACCGCTCATCAAGAAAGATAAACACGAGGCCAATATTTACAAGCGAATAGCGCTTATTAGAAACTTTCCCTCGCCAAAGACTTAATCGAAAACACTTGACTCCTCTTCTCCACAAGTCACACTGCACAAGCGGGGGAAAGAGAGACCAAAGTAAAATAAGTGACAAAGCAAAAGAAGGAGGATGGAAAATGTTTGGAACGAGAGAGTGAGAGAGAGAGAGAGAGCAAAGCTTTTCAGATTCCAAACTCTTTTCATTCTCCTCTCTCTAGAATTTCTCACTTTAGCTATCTCTTTTGTTCTCCCTCGCTCTCTAGGCCCTACATTACTATATCGGAATACTCTCAGCGGAGTTGCCCTAGAGGGAACAAAGGGGATATAAAAGGCCAAGTGGCCGATCACAACAAATCCATAGTAGACGGGTGGACCCCCTGTCGATGTCGATGTTATAATGAAGGCCCTCGACCAACTCCTTCGGGACTGCTGCTGCTGCTGCTGCTCTTTGATGCATTCAGTGAAGTCGAGAGGCCTCTCTATGACCTAGCCGCATTGTCCGTTTCCTTATGAATATGGCCCTCGCCACATCGCGATCTTACATCGACGCCGCTGCTGTGTGACCTGCTGAGGCTGTTGTAGTCGAGTATACAGGGCCTTTTGTTTGGCGTTAGTTATCGTAGGTGTGAGACGTGAATTTGCGCATTGCTCTTGGATCAGCTCGTTCATTTTTCAAAAAGATTTTGTCAGCTATGTTGAGTTGGATTTTTTAATGGACGGTTTACGAGTGAAAGGGTTTGTTAGCACTTTATAAACTGTAGTAAGTTTGAAAATTCTATAATCTTATTGTAAAAACTTTGTACCTACGTACAGTCCATTAATTTGAAACAAAGTTCTATAAAACTCTATTGCATTACTAAAAAATAAAGTCCTTTGTTGTCTACAGTGGCCACGGATCCAAAAAGTCAGCGAAACAGAAACGCAAGTTTCAAAAAATTAGATCAAAGGAAAACGAGGTTAACCGTTCCTATAGCTACCACCGATACAAAAAACAAATAACTATATATAACGTGAACTAAAAAGCATTTTTTCCTAGTTTCGTAACGAATTTTTTTTCGACAATATACCCAGACAATACTTGGAAGTTATACCCGTGTACCGCATAAAGCGCATATTTTTAGTCGACAACTTTCGTACCCCTTTTCCGTGCTTCTTTCATCCCATTGTTTTTGCTTTGGCTAATTCAGGACTCGCCGAGAATAAAGCGCGCGCGCGTCTTCTGGGTGTTCTCTCTCGGCCCCGAGGTGCGAAACTCGCGCCAACGCGAGCTTGGCATTTGACAAATTTTACTTTTTACTTATATACTGCATATCGCACTTTCAGAGAAATACTGTAACGAGCAAACATTTTTTTCCTCCTCCCCCCTTCGACTTATAATTTTTGTTGCAGAGATAAAAGTTTTTCGCGCCTCAAGGGCTAAGAATTGCTGCACTTTGGCGGAAAGCTAATTTCGACGGGGCATCCGCTGCTCATTGAGAATTTTTAAGACGAAGTTGGCGATGAAGTTCCGCGGTGCAGAGAGAGAGTAATCGAAGAAATTGGAGTTTTTCATTTTGAACTTTGAAATAATTTTCGAGCGTGCACTTTTCTGGCAGTTACTTTTTAATTAATTCTCTACTATAGACCAGCCATGGCTATAATACATTATTATACTTATTGAATGTTTCTGCTTATCTACGCCGTACGTATACCGGATATTACTATTGTTTAGCTTTAACTCATTTATTTCTAATGCTTTTGTTATTATGTTACACTAAGAATTCTCCACCGCAAGCAAGTTAATTACAATTAGTATTCTGAAAGAAAAAAAAAGAAATAGATTAAAAGTAAGTCAAACAAAGTTTAAAAAGTACAAACTGCGGTGTATATCAACCCTCCCTTTTCCTTCAGCTTTCTCCAGCAATATCGGATACATTTCACAGTGAGACAAAGGAAAAAAAAATCAAGTGCAGATAAACATCGGTCACAATGCCATCGAAATCTGCGCGCAACTTTCTCCCGAGACAAGCACAATGCGTTCGTTAGTTAATACAACCCAATTCACGCCACACACTGCAGACTTTCGCGGAAAAGCACAAGAGAGAGAGAGAGAGAAATAAGAGCTGCCGTCTCACGTGCAACAACACACTTTATCTACATGCTATATATACGCGGCAGCCAGCGACTTTTCTCTCTAGCACGTAAGCGCTACGTATATATATACACGCGCTGACACACATAGAGTCAGCTGTACTCGTATAAGCTCGTCGATGGCTTGTACGTATATATACCAAAGTAGGGTGAAAATGTATTGTAGATATATACATCGGTACATAGCGTTGCGCTCGAGCGGCGTGGAAATTTTCTTGGCACGCGAGCCTACAACTCTCTCGCGGTGCTTATCTCTCTCGCTCTCGACTATCTCGTATAATGCTCTCCTCGAAACGCAAGATAGACGAAAAAGGAAGAGAACGATGGCCCGAGGGCCGCGCTTAATTTGGGTAATTTTGCCAGAGGGATCGCCAAAGAGTATCCAGTACCATAATAAACCTGAACTTTTGCGTACTTTGCGCGAGTGCAGCAGCAGCGCCGACTCAGAAGCAATAAAACGTGTAATTGGATCGATCCTTTTCTCTTTTTGGTTGATTTAATAAAACGAGGGTTTGTTGAACTTGCGCGCACTGCGCTCGGGCGATGCGTTCTTTTTTCTTCTCTCTCTCTCTCTCTCTCTCTCTCTCTCTCTCTCTCGGAAATTGGATCGCTTTCCTTTCTATTTTTGCGCGCGAAAAGAACTATTAGCGTAAGCGAGTTGTTTTTGAAGGGGGCAGTCAGAAATGTATTATCCGAGAGATTTATGGAACGAGATGTGGAAAAAAGCTGTGAAAATACGATTCGGTGTGAAAGGTTTGAAAGCGTGAATTTAGTGAAAAAAATTATGCAAAAGAACTTGAAATTTCTTATAAATGAAAAAATACGAATAGTTTGAACAAAAGAATAATTAACTTTTCAAGCACTAAAAAAACTGAAGTAGCCATTATCAAAGTTTGGCAGATAATACATGCATATATAACCAAATGTATAAGTAGTCCGACTACACTCGGAACCCATCTACTTAAACTGAAAAATATTTACGCATTATCTGTATTAGGTAGATAAGATAAAAGAGTGCGTAAGTAATTTATGAATGGAAAAATTAATTAATTTTAAGAAATGAAAAAAAAATTCCTTTTCTATAATATGACTATCAATTAATTTTTATAAATTATCTTATTTTTAGTTGAAAACGAAAGCGAAAAATAAATATATTGTATCTACACCGATTATAATATAAATGTGAAAATCGTTGCATAGTCATGTAATAGAAAATGCATTTCGCTCAAGATATATCAACGAGTTAGTTAAATACCAGCAACAGCTATTGATCCTCTTGAATTAGGCCGTAAGTAAGAAAACTCCTACGTTTATTTTAGCGTGTTCGTGTTCAAATAATCATTGCTATCTCAAGCAGCAATAGGAGGTTCGTCGACATTCGACTATTTATTTTTAAATACAATCATCATGTAATAACATTGTATTAAGTGAGTAAATTTTATGCTATTAGAAAGCGGTAAACACATCGAACCATATTTTTAGTACTTTTTGCCAATAGATAATAATAACAATGATACGTACCAATTTTCTAATATTAACTGCTATTATAATAATTAATATTTATTGCAAAGGCTTCCGAAATTTTCGTAAATCTCAATACACAGCAAAAATCGGAAAAGTATGCCACGTAATTGTAATAGTCGTCCGGCCATAATCATAACGTACGACTACGGAATTCCCGTTGGCTCTGAATGGCCTCCTGTCGCTGTTAACCCCCTCATCAAATCCAGAGGACATTATCTTCTCGCATCGCGCAGCAAATAAACGCTCCTCCATATAAGCTTCCCGACGCGTTCTCCGAAAGCAAGAGGGTTGGAGTGAGGCAAACGACATGTTGAAGCCATAAAAACATATTCCGTAGCTGTTTTATTTCGGTGAATAACGTGATTTTGGTTTCGACTATAGGATTTTGGTGGAAACAAAAAAATCTTTTAGAACTCTGTGCCCTTATCATTTTGTGTGGAACATATTTATTTAGAGGAATTATGCAAAGAAATATTCTACTGATGCAATTTTTTCATGGAATATTTATTATTGGTTTTCCATACATGATAATTCAAGATATATTTTTTTGGTAAGTTTGAAAGAAATTTAAGAAAGCACTTACAAAAAGACATTATAATGTCCATTGAAAAACAAAATTTTTCTAATTTTCCATACCGTAACATCAAAAATTATTATTTTATATTTTGTCGTAATGTTTTTTTTTTTTTTTTTTTCAATAACATAAGTATTCCCTGCGTTATTTAATATACTAGCAATGTGACTATGGCAACTTCCAACTTCTTCACGATTGAGCGTTAGCGTGAGCTGCTTTGTCTTTTCTTTATATTTTCGTGTCGGGAAACATTTTCTCCCCGAGTCTCGCTGTGAAATCCGTAACCTGGAGATATGAGCTCCTCCCAGCGAGTTTACTTAGAAAAGTAATGTCGTCGTAAACCAAGTCCTTAATAGGATTCTTAATTAAGCGCCAAATTAAACCGGACTTTATTAGCATTATTATTTTCCTTCTTTATAAATTCAGCGAAAAGCATAATCTAATTATTTTTCAATAGTCTCCAGCCGCATAAAAAAGAATACAAAAGAAGGGAATCGTAGTGAGGAGCACAGGAAACAAAGAAACGAAGAAAAAGCAGACGAAGAGAGTATTTCACTTAGTTACGAGTCATAAATTACCTTGGGCTGAGAGAGAGGAAGAACGTGGAAAAGGAGAGAGAGAGAGACGCTCGAAGAGGTGAAACTCCAGGCCGGGAATATCGTACTGCGACGTCGTCGTCGGGATAAGCTTTTCAAAAATACGCGCTTTATTCACTGTGGGCTAGAGATCAGCCAGTGTAACGAGGAAACTCGAAGGCTTCGCTGAAGTCCCAAAAAGAGAAGCCAATCTTCACGGGCTTTGCGCGAGTGAATATTTTTTGCCAGTTCTTTCGACGGACGCGCCAAAGAGAGAAAAGTCAAATTGTTCACCATGGAGTTTAAATTGTTTTTCGCTTTATATAAACAGCAGTTCTCGAATCCATTTTATCGAGACGCGTATTTTATGCCACAGATAAATTTATCGCTCGGTATCATATTGTATCAAGCGCTTTTTATATTCCCGCGCGCGTTTCTAGGGGAAGCAGAACTTGGGGCATGGTATATGAAATAGACTGTGCGAATGCAAATTAGGGATATGACCTTAGATCAACGGATAGAAACAGAATAGTACGGTATTTCTATTTTTTTTTAATAAAAAACGATTAATGCAGAATGATTTAAATTACTCTTAACATTGACAAGAATTAATTGCAGTTGGTGTACAGTATTCGTTAAAATTAGTCATAAAGATTCTGGTGTTTTAGCTGTACGAAATTGCTTTATCAAAATTCAGTCTCCGTTCTGTTGATTTATCCATGTAGGTATAGCACTAAAGGTTCGGCTTTATGAATAAGCAATGTATCTTCTCCGAGATTGTCCTCTACACCGTGCAAAATCCAAAGGGATACCATGAAAATTTCCACAATACTTGGAATTTTCACAAAAAAAAAATTAATATTGTATAGATTAATTCCCATTCTCCGCAACTTCAGCTAAATTCCCACTAACTTCGAAGTAATTGCAATAACTCAAAAAGCCTCCCTTCGGAATCCGAGAAGAAAAGAGGGTCAGAGAAGGTAATCAGTAAGTCCTCTAACACAAAGCCATCGCGTGATCATCGCCTGTGCTCTCCCCCCTCCTATCATAAAAGAAATAACTCGCATGGAAGGGAAGGGAACCAGAAAACGAGTGAAATCATTAGGCTTGAAACAAAAGGTCGAAAATCAGGGTATAACGGGGGATGCGGAGGAGGCCCGTTAATTCTCATTAAACGCTCGGCTGTGAGCAGCAGCAGCAGCAGTTTCAGCTCTTTCTTTCTCTCGCCTGCGGGATAATACTGTTGCTGCTACCGAGGGGCGGAGCTCGCGATCAAAGCCTCTCTTTCTCTCGCTTCATTGTGTTAAAATCCCCTTTTAACCAAGCCGACGACGACGATTCTGTCCGGAAAACTAGCGAGCCGACAATGGAGCTCTGGACTGCAGCGAGCCGTTAAAAAGAATAGCGCGCGACTGAATGAGATTTCACTGGATTGATTGTATTATGAATCGGGTGCGTAGAGGCTGGGGATATCGAAGGGAGAATGAAAGGGACGAAGAGCGGAGCGGAGGTAAAAGTTTCATATTGTGACGCGCGAGGCTACTGGGACTATTAAAAGCAATGGATACGCTGAAGCTATAGAATAATGCTTGGAAACATTTTGAATGAGACTGAATACGAGCGCTTTGCTTTGTATGTTTTAACGCTTTGGATGGATACAAAGTATAATAAGTATTCAAGCGATTGTTTTCAGATGGAAAAAGACATGTGTACGTTTTTACGTGCGTCGTTGAAAGCCAAATTCTAATTGCGAATCATCATAGATTAGTATAAAGCGCAAGATTAGTGAAACTGCTTACTTAAGAAGCATTCAAAGGAATGTGGGATCTTAATTAAAATTTCAAAGTTCCCACCCTTAATTGAGTATTGCAGACCAAACAAAACATAAATAACGAAATCAGGTAAAATGAGGGCGTCGTTGAGACGGTAATCTGCGATTAAAGTTTGGAGTTGTCATTTCGAGGCTGTTAGTAACGCCAATTTTCCAGAAACTTTCTTAACCTGTACAGAGATAACCTCGAAATGACCTGGAATTTTTATGAGCTCAGCGTGCCTGCATAAGCCTTGAAACATTTGCTCCAAATTTTGGATATAGCGACAGATCATTGGCTGAGAAATATGCACCGATGTTCTCATTCTGCTTAATTCAAGCACAGTTTATTTAGCTAAAGCCAAAAATATACAATATCAGTCGATAAAACATTGTAACCCATACGCGTTGATAAAAATAAGCGCCTCTTCTTATTATATAATTAAAATTTAAATCAGATTATTTGATTTATTATAGTTGTTGGCGTCTCTATATTTATAAGACTTTTTTGCTTGTTACGGCAGCGTCTTCTATTTTCAACGATAACGTATGGTAATATATTAAAACTATTCGTTGCATAAGTTGATTTAAAGTACTAAATTATCACCCTTTTTCAAGATGAATATTTTACATTTATAGCTATATAGTGGATAAGCGATATAAGCTGTACTGCATGCGGCTAATCTACATTTAATGACAATTTTCATACAAATGCATAGAATATGATTACAAAGTTATGGCATGTATAATTTACTGTACTCTGTTATTAAATGAAGAAAGGTGAAATTTTCGTCACTAAATTTTGCTTATGGGAAGAGTTGCTATATATTCTGGTTATGAAATTTGACGATACTTTGAGAGATTTTCAGTAGAACCATAGTATGAGTAAAAAAAACGGCCAGTTATGGGCCTTTGACCTCATAATTTGTAACTATTTTTTAAAGAGGCCTTATGATTATGAAATAAAGATATGTAGATGTTAGGGTATTGATTTACTACCTATTCTTGAAATTGAGATGAACCTCCAGTACTCCAATCGAGATTGGAAACACACCGTTATTTTTGAGGAAATGATATCGTGGGTGATCTTTCTGGTACTTCAATACGATGATAAATACCTAACAAACTTAGTACGATTTCATGCAGCGCCATAGGCTTTTATAAGTTTTAGAGAATACTTCACGAACATCTCTTTTTCATCCCTT
The DNA here is from genome assembly GCA_900490025.1 of Megastigmus dorsalis. Taxonomy (NCBI): domain Eukaryota; kingdom Metazoa; phylum Arthropoda; class Insecta; order Hymenoptera; family Megastigmidae; genus Megastigmus; species Megastigmus dorsalis. The sequence goes on from UELU01141653.1 coordinate 121,368, forward strand.
TATAGAGAAGATATGGCGCTGAATCAGACTATATACTAAATTCAATAAAGCTCGATAAACTGTTCACACAAGTGAATTAGTTTAGAGAATTATCTGTCGATTATGACGATAGCGTTATAAAGACGCAAAATTTTTTTCCTATGATTTGCAAATGTTATCCCGTCACAAAAATAATGAATTTATTCTCATCTCCTACTTTTTCAGTACTTTTAGATCTACGTATCATTGTTGATTATACACTCTTTAAGCCCCCTCAACCCTACGCATCGTAAACATCATCCCGTGTAGCCCCGAAGAAAGTAAAATGACGGATGTATTGTAAGTGAAAACCGAAAATATCGGGAGAAAAGAAGTTGACCTCTCTCTGTCCCTATCTGGCGTGTTGCGCTCTCCTCAGTAGCAGCAGCAGCAGCAGCAGCAGCAGCAGCAGCAGCAGCACGTGAGAGCTGCGCTCAGGTTGGCCATAAGCCAGAAGAAGCTCGGTGGCACACACCACACCACAGGCAGCAGCACTGCACACGCGGAATGTGGGCCAAAGCACTCGAGCGAGAGCCTTCCCTCCCGCTCAACCGATCGGCGATATTATCCCCACCTGCAGACCACTTTTCGCTCGCGGTCTTCTAATTGTCGGCGAGCTGTTATTGGCGCGACGGCGAGCGTTTAACAATAAGACCGTCGCGCGTTGATAAAACACGAGCTCTCCGATGCCCCCGCCCATTTCCTTGCTTTATTCATAGGCGCAGGTTGCGGGGAGAGAAGCGGCGAGTATCGGAAAACAATTTGCGATAAGGTATGGTACAGGAGAGTTGTGCGCCTCGGTGTGTATAAGTCCCTTTTTTTGCTCTCCTAATGAAAAGATACGCGCGGCTATCGGTGACGATCTATATAGAAGCCGAGCTATTGGGAGAAATCTTATTTGCCGCGAGTGCCGCCGTCGGCGATGGGGAAGAAGGATTCGAACGGGGGATACGTTGCTACTGCTGCTGCTGTTGCTGCTGATGCTGTTCCTGCCTTTTGTGGACCGGATGAGTGCTGAGAATGATCAAGTTCCGACGCGCAAGTTCGCCGAATAGATCCGACATCGTGAAATTGCGGTGAGTGTGATTAGTGGATTAATGAACGCTCGTTGATTGCGAGCCTCACTTATTATCGACTTATTATGACTTTTGCGAAGAGACATAACGATGTGTAAGAACTTGATTGAGTTTTATCAAATAAATTATTTAATCTACAGTAATAAAATTAGTACTGATTTTCAGGCGGTATTCCTTAGATAATTATAATAATAATAAAGATTGTTGAAAATACTGCTTCTAAACTTTTTATTACACAATTTCTTTTTATTTACCAGTAGCCAGATTAAACTATCTACATATATAATGTAGTAATCATCTGGATCAAGAAACGATCAAATATAGGATTATCCGACGCCGATCAAGCGCTTATTCGATACTCTCCATCGCCAACTAGCAATACAACAATAATCGAGTTTCTATGCACGACAAATATACTGGACTGTTGCCGCTACATGTATACATACGTCGCTGATTGTGTAGCGCGCGACTGAAAAGTGGTATTGAATTTCAGTACAGGAGGAGGGAGGCACTGGGTGTAGGTCGTAGAAATTTTATTTTATGAAAACTTCCTGACGTTTATGCCCCCCGTATTTCTTCCATTCTAATAACCGAGGAGGAAATCGGGTTAGAGGACGAAAAGAGAGAGAGAGAGAGAGAGAGAGAGAGAGAGAGAGAGAGAGAGACGGGCACCGGACCAGAGGATGGGATACGAGGGAATAAAGGTGCACTCGATTCATTGCGCTCGTATACGCTGCTCCTCTCGAGAGCTGCTCCTGCGCCATTTCCAATATGAGGGACAGAAAAAAAAAGAAAGAATGACGAGGAGGAAGGAGACTTTCCCCCGCTGGCTTCTATGCAATTTCTTGTTTGATGCAAAACTCGTTCCTATTTGCGCTGGTATACGGATTATCGTAATGCACGAGGACTGTTTATGTATTAAAAATGATCGATCGATCGATCGCAGATGGATTATATTGAGAATTTCTTTACCAAGGGGAAAATATTGCATGCTTTGATTCCCTTGATTGGCGAAAGAATATGATTATATATAGACTTTTAAATTGCTTTCAATACTGTACACGACTTGTAAATACTAGCATAACCTTGCATATACCCATCTATCGAACAAGAACTGAATAGAGTACTACCATAAATTAAAAAGATCAGTATAAATATACCTCATAATAACAATGTCATTCATAATGAATCGTCATTTCAAACAGCGGCATTAACGTACTTAGTGAAACTCTTTAAAAAAAAAATCCGATGCTAGATCACAAACAGAAACGTCAATTGTCCGTGATTTTATTAAAGAGCGTTTGAATACAAAATTCATAAAACAAAGGAAACAAAAACCTCCCCCAGCGCCAATGGAAATCTCAATTCGCTCCGATCCAACAATAGTCGGAAACAGCAGAGAGAGAGAGAGAGAGAGAGAGAGAGAGAGAGAGAAGCCCCGGCAAGTCGAAACTCATTAAAGAAGAAAAAGCAAAATCGAATTGCCAACAGAGAGGGAGCCAAAGTGCCTGAATTCGAAGGCAGCTCTCTCTTTCTTTCTCTCACGGTAGAATGGAAAAAAAACTCGCCCCGTCTATTGCAAAACAAAGACCCGTGGCCCCGTAATGCGAGCAAACGTGCCCGTAAGCGATGCATTGTCGCGAGGCATCCGAAACGAGGAGAGATAGAGAGAGAGGAAGCCTTTCAAAGACAAAAGCGCCTCGAGATCTGATTCTACTGTACCCGCGCCGTGCCATCTCACATCGCCTCTATATACGTCCCGGACGAGCAATTCAATCGGTTGTTGTTCGGGACTAAACAACACGAACGAGTTGCCTGCGCGCTGCCAGTAGTTAAAGGACCGCTTCGTTCAGACGGAGGCAGAGAGCGCCGCGAGCTTCGGACAAATAGGATTTTTCAACTCCTGAACGATTCTTTACAGCCTGTGCAAGATTTTTACCTTCGCGTTTCGGCGGTTAGGTTCTCGATGATTAGAGTAAATACTTTTGCGCTTATAAACTACATGTTTGTGAACTGATAAAGTACGGGCGCAACATCGATGTTCTATGGCTAAGCCGATGTTTGTTCAAGTTACCGATTTCTTTTGTAGAAATTGTAAATAAAAATATTGCGTGCAAGTAATATTTCTCTTTCAGATGAACAAATGATGCAGACAATTTTTAATATTAGAGATTTTCATTTAAACTATTTTATAAATTACAATGTATATGTATGCGTATGTACAGAAAGGTGAAAGGACAATATAATTAAGGATCTAAGAGCGATAAACAGTGGACTAGATTTGCGCTTCGCTACTCATGAATCTCCTCAACCCCCGTTTCCAGTAATAATAGGTTTAAGTCCTACGCCAATTTCTCCAGCAGTAGTCACTGATGTACACATTCCGCATTATACCCCTCGTAACCGTATTATGAGCAACAAGCAGTCAACAATTTGCATTCCCACAGAATTTGTCGCTTATCGCAGGGTTTAAACTTGATCTTGTATTTTTCTTAATGTATTTATTCACCTACATTTCTGCGCGTGTATAATTATAATCCATTTGGCGATGACGCTAAATTATTCAGGGATAATTTTAAGACGTAAGAGCGGAAAATATAAATGTCGCTCAAGAATGAATATCGACTTGATCTATTTTTATCAACAAAATTGGCTTACCTACAATATAATATATAATTTACGATCTTTTTAATTATTTGATGGTGTTTATGAATTTATATTATTTGTGCAATAATGATTCCTTTAAAAATGTATGATATAGGAAACGTTTAAGCTAAGAATATTTAATGATAATCATCCATTTTTTATTTATTTTTCTTTCAATATATTGATACAAGAAATATGTACGGTTGAGAAATTCATTTCCGTCTAGTGACGACAACCGACTACTAATGTATTCATGTTACAATCATGCCAGAGCCAGACTAATTTTCCAGCCAGAGGAATTATTCAAGATAAATAATTCCTCGAATAATTTGAATAAGTCGTGCATCTCGCAATTCGAACAATTATTTTATAACATCTAAATTATAAAAGCCTCATTAAAAGAAGGAGAGCTGCGCTCGTACAGTCGAATAGTAAATCCGGCATAGATTCCTCAAATCTATATCTGACACAGTTTTTTTATTAAGCTCTACTTTTCTCGTTCTTTCAAGACTTATAACTTTTTTTCAACTTGAACAAACTAAAAAGCGAAAAAGAATTGAAAACACGCGCGCTACTATTTATACACGTGTGGCACTCGTACGCTTGTACCCACAGACACACACACGTACTCGCGCATATTCAACGAGGATTCGCGTCATCGGGTTTAATGGAATAACGGATAAATATGTCTACTGAGATATGCTCCGCTAGCAAATATGCCATTCCACTTCTCGTATAGTATTAAAAAATACTATTTTTCGAGTTTCTCAAAATAGATCGTGTGCATGGATCGTTGATGACTTTTTTATCTCGATTGGGAGAAATGCGTGAATGGTTTATTCGAAATTCTATCAAAACGGCGCGACTCGGAACTTTTTTTTCATTGCTATTATTTCGGAGTAAAAAATGTTTTCTTACAATTCTTTTCGTATGGATTATTCATATCCTTTACAATTGCTCATACATTTTTATGAAGGAAGGTAGAATTTTTATTTCGTGATTATAATAAGTTTTGTAAAGTAACATATGCCGATTATTACATATTCTGATATTACTCAGACATCGCTATACATTCTTTATTTTATGTACTTATTTTATACGGTTCTATATAATATAATAGGATAACAAACAATTTTTACAGCCAGCGAAAAAATACGTGTTCTTTTTCATTATAATCGTAACATAAACCTTAATCATAAACTTCAAACTTTTTTTCTTACGCATAGGACGAAATGTCTTTGTGTACAAAGAAAGAAAGAAGAAATAAATTGCCTGCTATCCACAGTTTGAGTAAATTCTCTGCATTCTGGATCACGTTACAACGTTCGCCTGGTCGAATCCCTGCAAATTGGAATAATATGACTCCTTTGGGCAATTAGAAACGCGAATCCCGCATGATTTTCTTCAAATTTTCGACATCATACCATATAGCGTAAAACTTGGATTTTGAGGTCTGTCGGTACACATCTGTTACTACTTACACGCAACAAACTTAAGTTCAAATTAACTCAGCCTTTTTAAAAATACTTCTTTTCACTTCTATTCTAAATACTTATTAAAATTTTCGCACATTGCCCTTGTGCAATTTATTACCCTTATCTATAATCCTCCACCTTGAAAATTCAAACGGCCGTAGAAAACCAAGGTAGTCGCATATCCCTTAACCCTAAGCCCAGGTAGGTCACTGTCAGTAATTGGGTCATCGACCCCAAGAGCGTCCCATCTCTCTCTCTCTCTCTCTCCCTCCCTACCCAAAATATCACCATCCAACTTACCAGACGGACAGCCACGCGGCCACGCAGCTCCAACCCTCTCGCCATATCAGTATAAGCGACGGCGGCGGCGGCGGCGGCGGCGGCGGCGGCGGCATAGTTTCTCCTCACTATTGATTTTCTGGTGCGATACGGCAACCCCGAGGTGGAGCCAGCTTAGCTCTCTCCGCTCACCCGATCCTCTCTCTCTCTCTCTCTCTCTCTCTCTCTCTCTCTCTGTCTCCCTCCCTCATCGTCGTAGGAGCCTCCGCCGCCATATTTGTTGTGCAAGCAGCAGCAGTAGAGGCATCAGGAGGAGAGCAGCAGCAGAGGAGCAGCCGCCCCCGCCGTGAGAAGCGCGAAAGGCGCTCGCGCACCGCAGTGCCGAGAGACTCGGACCGCACCAACGCCGCCGCCGCCACCGTCGCCACCACCGCCGTCGCCGCTGTTGCCGCTACCGTCGCGAATATCTCTCTATATCCGTCGACGTCCACCACCTGCCAGGGCCGTTTTTTTAAAAGCCACCAACACCGACCGACCGACCGACCGACCGACTCTCCTATAGCCTAAGCTCGTGACACGAACCGCGTAAGCGAGCACACGGGGACACAACATCTCTATCTCTCTCTCTCCCACTCTGTCGCCCCTTCACGCACACACAATCTGCACGTCGTCGACGCGCTCCGCAAGTGCGAGCAACGTGAGTAAACCCCCTCTGACTCTGCACGCGACTCTTTCTCTCTCTCTCTCTCTCTCTCTTTCTCTCTCTCTCTCTCTCTCGTCCTTTTTTCCTCAATGTCTTCTATCTGTCAGCGCTTAATAGAGCTTTTTATTATTAGGAATGCGTGTAGTTTTGTTTTTACTTTTTTCTAGAGAGGGAGGAAGGGATGTCATGCGGACAAGCTGCGGTAAGCGTGACAGGTGTCCGATGCGCGAGATAAAGGCTGCTGCTTGTCTTCCCTCCCTCTCTCTCTCTCTCTCTCTCTTTCTCGTGTGTGCTTCGGTGTATAGCAGAGTTGGCTTTTTTCGGAGTAGGTGAGCCAGTATAGCGCAAGGATTCGGGGGTAGTTGCGAGCGTCTTTGCGGCGGTGTGTTTTTCTGCAGCAGTCGCGCGGTGAGTGGAGTGAGAGGTTACTGTACTGTGGCTGCTGTGCTGCTGCTGCTGCTCGTGACGATGCTTATACACTTCCTTTATGTAGCCTTGTGTATGTCGCATGCTGTAGACTCGCGGCTTTGTTTAGGCTGCGTAGTTTCGAGGACTGCGACGTCTCTCTCTCTCTGGTGTTCTCTGCGACTGAGGAAATTCCTTCGTTTGAGGATCGTCGAGAGACGTTGCAGTTTTCTTTGCCTTGGACCGTAACAAAAGTCTTGGTAATCTTTGTAGCGTTTGGCGTAGTTTGTGCTGGTAGTTTTGTTATACATGCTAGAAGATAAACAAAGTTAATTCAAGTGTCTTATAGTCTTTTAGGTTATAGAAAGAAGCGTGGGTGAAAATGTGGTCGATTAGATTCGGTCTATAAAACACAAAAGCACCAGTGTCGACTTTTATTTTGTAATCGTTACATTGGAGAATTGTAGTTGCGACGTAGATTCTCGAGTGATATGATTTGTAAATGGTGACTTAGGAATTTAGTCGGTAGGATATAGCTTCTCCATATCCTACAAACTAAATCCTAACCTAACTAATATTAACTAAATCCTGGCAACTAAATCCTGTATAACTTTCCGTGGTGTTATGCATATCAACGTTGATCGTTGGAATTTACGAAAGAAATGCGGTATACGTCGTTATACTCCAGACTCGTTTTTACAAACTTAAACGGTGAAAATGTAAACACAACGTGAATATATAAACAAAAAACGCGCGAGTCCGTTGAATGATAGGCTATATATGCTGTAAGCTACAAATAGCCTCGGCTATACCTGAAAATAGAGTAACGTTTCTTTAATGACATAGTACTCTTATATACCAGACGCGGTCATTATAGACCAAATAAATGCTATTAAATTTAATGATCTAATTTGGGCGATAAATCTCCAAAGTAGACTGCGATCGTCGATATCCTTATACTTTTAAAATTACGTTATTTTTCTATCGGTCCCCCCCCCGGTATAACATGTAATGAACTGAATCTTGCTTCGTGCATACCTCGATGCTATCAAACATGTATTGTACAATGTGACGTAAAAACGTACAATTTGTCAACGGCCCCCCCCCCCCCAACGCTGTGTGCCTTCACGACGAACGCATCCGATCGCACGCACACATTTTCTCAGCCGAAATCCACACGCACGCAGCGAATCGAAAACAAATTCCGACGACGTAATCGACGAGTGAATTGAGGCCATTATAGCGAGTGTATTTGGATAGAGAAGTGGGAGGTCGAGATTCCGCATATATAAGGGGGTAAACGCTTACGCGCGTGTGTGTGTGTGTGTGTGTAAGAGTGTGCGTTTGTACATGTACACATATATCGTCATGATTTCGCTGGAAGAAAGGAGAGAGACTAAGAGAAGTATAAGGTGTGCACGCGAGCGAAACTTACCGGAGCGCACGCGGCGAACGATAAATCGAGCGTGAAGGCGTACACGCGCCAAGACGGAGTCAGAGAGAGAGAGAGAAGCGATTGCCTGACTTTAACAATCGATCGCACGTTATTTTAATGCTGTTAATGGCACGTGTCGACACGCGGTTCTGTTGTTGTTGGTGTCGTTATATGTGTGTGTATATACGCATGTATTTTCTCTCTCTCTGTCTCTCTGTTGGTCTCTCTCCGGGGCTTTACTTTGAAACTGATACTTGCTGCCTTTGTTTACACCCTGCAGGATCGTCAATAATGCTTTATTGTCGTAGCCGTGGATGCGCGCGCTACTGTAACGGTTTTAGTGTTGGATTTCAGCTCGGGCGATTGGAATTTTACGCTTCACCCTCATTGAAATATTTCCCCCCCCCCCCCCCCCC
>UELU01141653.1:129840-142433 GCA_900490025.1 Megastigmus dorsalis
CCCCCCCCCCCTACCTCGCGGTTATTAAATACGCATATCTTGTCGCATTCGAGCGGTGTTTGTGAAAATGACGGAAGACGATAGCTTATTTGTTTAGGAATTGGGAAATGTGTTTTATTAGATTTTTAGTTAAGTTTGAATATTTTCTGTATAAATTCAGATTTAAGTGTCTGTACGTGTGAAACAAAAAGTATTAACGTTGCAATCTAAATTTGTTTCCGGTGCAACTTTTTCAACCTTTACACCCAATCAAAATGTGTAATTATAACATTCATAAATCTGTGATAAAATTGATATTTTTAAAAATAGTGTAGCATAAATAATGTAAACAAATCTATTTAAGTGACAAAAGACGTTAGCGTGTAGTTAGTCAGAAAATAGATGACGTCCATAAAAAACAGAGGCTTTTTGCACAAAAGATGACGTGCAGGATGTTATAATCGATTTTTTCATGTACAATTATTATCATGTTGCTGTATATTTAAGCTTTGCGGAGAAACTGTTGTAAAACAATATGATTTATTTGATATCAATAATGTAAATTTTTCTCTCCTAAAACTTTTTTTTATTAATTATAGCTTAATTGTTTTGCAATATTTATGCATCATTATAATTTTAGTCGTTACCTATCGAAAAAATGAGTTCCGTATTAATTTTTGCAGATTCACTCTAATTCTCTTTATACGTGACAAACTTTTAAAGAGACTTCAACACGCATCCTAAAATTCCGTTATTCCTGTTTCATATTAAAAATTGGTCATTTCGTAAAAGTTTTAATGTTTCGTTTTTTTAGAAACTCGTATCTCGACTTTATTACAAAAGTCCCATTGCACGAAGAAATTTCGAATAGCTGCTCGAGACCCAGATCAACGTAGAGGAACGCAAGCTCGCGTTTCCCCGAGCGTCTACACGCGAAAAGGTCTTGGCAGCATGGCGTTGTTTTAATATATACTAATTTGCATGTCGAGAATTTTACAATCCGTAAATCGTCGATTTAACAAGTTTTAATAAGCGATAACTTCCACCTTAATTGCATGCTCTGTGCCTTATCAAGTAGTATAAATTTTAGTTGTCGTAATCTGGAAAAGTGTTGTATCCTTTTTCTGATAGTAATTATAGATTGAATTTATAAATTATAAGCATAAAGTAGCTGCACTCAATATCTTAACTCTATAATATTATTCTATATAGTTCCGTAGAGAATTGGTACAATTGAATTTTTCAAACTATTGCTGGTTATCGATTAGAAGAAAAGAAACTCGATTGAAAATAATTCAGTGTCTTGTTATGTTTGTCGGTTTCTACTTTCACGTATCAAGCATAAGCTACGGTAATCAATTCCGCTTTTTCCAAATATTTTTTCGTCGTGTAATGGGGTCAAATTTATTTTAAATTAAATATATCGTTTCATGCATTAAGTTTGTAAAAAATCGTAGTTATAATATTATTTATAAATTTTATTAAAGACGGTGTTGGAGTGTAAATTATCAAAACCATGTAATAAATCGATCTAATAAATCAATCCATAAAATTACGTTATAACTTCGCTCAAGGAGTTACGTTAGAGCCGTCAACTCGTTTAAAAAAATCCTTCCCCTCAAACCAAATATTATTTGACACAAGTATCCAAAGCAAGCGCAAAACAAAATTGGTTGAAAAAAAGTAATAAGGTGAGCGCAGTCCGGTGCACAGCGGTGACGCGTAACTCCCATCCAAACTGCATGCGGCACGAAAGCATCAACAGTGGGAGGCTAATAACGTTTCGTAAAACACAAAGGCTCGGCGCATAGTTCGCGTGCATCTACTACATAGAGAGAAAGAGAGAGAGAGAGAGAGAGAGACGCGGAAAGGCACGTCGCTCGCGGGGATAAAATTGCGAAACGGGGCCAGTGACGCGTTAATTGCATGCGGCAACTCTCTCTCTCTCTCTCTCTCTCTCTCTCTCTCTCTCGAAAGAGAGTCCAAGCGCTCGTCGTCACGTGCGCTGCGTGCAGCCGGCCGGCGACTACATTGCTCTGCAGCGTAAAAAACGGTACAGTCTGCGACAGGAGGCTCGATAAAGTAGAGCGTAGCTAAGGCAGGGCGGAACAGAGCTTTTCTCTTTCTTTCTCTCTCTCTTCTCTCTCTCTCTCTCTCTCTTTCGGGGGGCTGTCAAACGCTTAGACTGCGATGGGACACGTGTACAGCTACGGGCTATGTGCTTGCTATATTGGAGTGAATAGAGAGAAAGAGAGGATGGGTCGGGCTGTGAAATGAAGATGAATGGGAACGACGTGTGTACTCGCTCGCGATGTATGCTGCCTTTTTTACAGTGTGCGCGGTCTATGCGAGAGCGCGTGGGACAGGAGAGATTCGCGGATTATGCCGGAGGATGTTTGGCCGGACGATATACATATTTTATATACGGCGTTGGGGAAGTTTATATGGTGCAGGACAGCGAGGCGAAACCCTCGTGGCTTAAGTTGAAAAAATTATGAGCCACCGCTTAGTACGAGTGATCGCTGCGTTTGGGTATAGGGATCGAAGGGCGAATTTTCCGGGGCTGATTACTTTTAAATAGAAGTTGCATCGTTCATTTGTACATATCGGTTATTAGCTATAGTTTTATCTTTTTTTTTTTTTTTATTAAAGTGCTGAAACCTCATAGGAAATTTATTCCACTTACAATGGTTGCTTTTATAAGTACATTTTTACATATGTTACATCTATACATACTTATATACGTTGACGCATTGTACAAATCATACTTTATATGTTCAAGCTACATTTTCTTAAAAACGCCATGATCGAATGACAAGCCGCTAAGTTCGGTCCTGCAATAAAAGTTTTACATTTTCGTATATCACGCAATAATTAATGTCTATGAGCGTTGTACAATTCGCATTGGCACAGTACATGGTTCAAGTTTTCTTGATCGTATCCACATTTGCAGTTAGGGTCAGAAATGATTTTAATACGAGAGAGGGACTCCACCAAATTATAATGTTTTGCCCTGCAACGATTAATTGTGATTATAAGGTCTCTAGCAAGTTTTTTATGAGCAAACCATGGCATTTTATTTTCTGAATAGTAATCGTTGAAGTACTTTTTCCCTTTTGTAAGGCTTTCCATAATTAGCGTTTCCTTGGTCTTGAGTTGTGATGAGCTCTTAAATATCTGATATAAATCAGTAAACGGAATGACTGCGATATCACATCTGTTTGATATTGTCGCCGTTTTTGCCGAAAGATCTGCTATTTCATTGCCCTGTACGCCTATGTGGGAGGGTATCCAATAAAACTATATGTTGTTTGCAAAGTTTTTTTCAGTATATTCATTATATTTCTGTTTTATTTAAAAAATGTACTCATTAGTTTTTATATTAATGTCAGTAGAGCTTAATGCTTGGAGAGCACTGAATGAGTCTGAAAAAATTGAAAAGTTTGTATTTTTTTGACTTAAGACAAGATCTATGGCGTGATTTAGTGCGATGCACTCAGCAGTATACATGGAGGCTCGTCTATCAATGCTTTTTGTTATTTGCTTGTCAAGGCATGGACATATACAAGCTGAATCTACACAATTTGCATTTGGAATTTTACTCCCGTCGGTGTACAGGGCAATGCTGTCGCTTGTTAGTAAAAAAATTGTAAGTACTTCATTTGGGTTTTTAACCCTCTTTAATTTTTTGCCTAGTTCGACATTTATTGGAATAGGCGTAGTGAGTATCTTATAGTTAAAATGGTATATATTATAATTACATTTGGTACTTATACAACTTTTGAGACCCATTACCTGTAAGGAACATTCACTGAGTATAAACTCACTGCTCTGTAACAAATAAAGATATTTAAAAGGGGGCTTATATTATTTAGTAGAACACCGTTTATTTCAACGGATGTCAGGTGTTTATATATTGTTCAAATCGAAAAATGCGACACTCTTGCGGATAAAGATGACTATTCCTCCTCCTCTTGAGTAATTGCGATCCTTACGGTAGGTTACGAAGCCAGGAAAGTGAATGTTGTCCTTTTCAGAAAGCCAGGATTCAACACAGATAATTACATCGTAGTCCTTTAATTTCGATCGAATTTCTTCTTTCCGTATAGTGAAGCTTTTGATGTTCCAGTAGAATATTCTTAATGACTTGTGGTCTTTGTCGTTCGTAGTATCCATAGAGTGTTAATAGGTTAATGATTGAACGAATTTAGATCGTCTATAGAGCTATAATTGCTTGAAATTTCTTGAGATTCACTGTCATTAAGTCGATTTTGAATTCTCTTCAAACGATGCTTTAAGCTTTTATCTAGTAGGTGCTCTGCTATATCCGTGAGCATGCCATCCAGAGCCGGAGTGTCTTTGGTGTATTTAAGAGCTTTTTCTGGTATTTTGTGATTATTGAAAGTGTTGTATATAAAAAGTTTGTATTCTTTTCAAAATTCAATGGATACTTTTCTGTATTTGCGATGATAAGCTCCTTCGCAGGTTCTAGCTGAACTGCCACCAGTTCTATGGTAATTTCAGATTTTCTTGGTTTTTTATATTTACTGCGGGTTTCTTTAGTTTTTTCATTATCTTCTGCGTATTTAATTGGTATTTGTTTGTCGTTTGAACTCGTCGTAGAAATAGTGCTAGGTGCAGCCCTTTTAGTGCTTTGCGGGGGTGGTATCGTATCTTGAATATTGTTGAGAGGATGGAGAATTGAATCCTGTCTCTGAGAAAGTACATTATTTATTTCCTGGTTTATATTTACATTATTTTCCTGTTCTTCACCTTGGTTATTCGGAACAATCGCATTATCTAAATTATTATTTGAAGTGGTTTGATCTTGATTTTTGCAAAATTTTGCGACATGGCCTTCTTCTTTACACAAAAATCATACTAGTTTTTCTGTAGATAAGTAAATCCAATAGTTTGTATTTTGATAGTGTATTTGCGTATTAGTCGTAAGGTATCTTGTCGATGTCTTCGGGAGATACGTACATTTGCCTACGAAAACTTAGCACGTGCGCATGCTGAGAGTCGTTGATGTCTGCTCTTATAAACGTGATTTGCGAGACAGGTTTAATATTATACTTTGATAATTCTTCTATTATAATGCTGTGTGCGGGCGAATTTCCAAGGATTGAGAACCAATGTTTACAATACTGTGTGCGCCTGTGAGTTGGTCCTGCTGTTTGTTTGCTGAGTATATACTCGGCCCTGCGAAATTCTTGAGGCAAATTTTTCGGACTAACTATTTTACCGATTGCGATGGTGTAATCTTGAATTGTTATCCCTTCAATGGAGTCTAGAATAATGTCTTGTTCTCGTGTTGGAAATTGAAACTGTTCTACCATACTTGCATACGAAACTTTGGGTGAATTTTCTTGAGTGACTTGAGACATTTTTTGAGCGCTGTATGCACGTGTCTCTTTGACAGAGATACTTGACGCTCTGAGATAGATTTGAAGTTCTTCAAAGTACACTTATAACGTTATTCGATTTGTATTATGATTAAGTACACTTACTCGCGAACACAATGCATAATATGTACTCGTGAGCACGAGCTCATCGTAAACACGTCCGATCAGCCCGACGGATCGAATCGGAATCTATAGTTTTATCTTAGAGTTGATGTAGTTTTTTTTGTAGTGCATCGATCGCATGATAGATGTATATTTTTAGTGTCCAAAATATACCGAGAAGTAAATACGATTGTAAGTGTTAAATGATAGTAATTATGGGTAAGTAAACGAAGATTAACTCGAAAGCAGTTAAAAAATAAAATGGAGTATTTTAAATACTGGCTTTAAAATAGATCAATTTTAAACGCAGAATCACCCACAAAAACCTTTATACCATAACTTTAAATATTCAAGTTATAAAGAGATGCGTGCAGAAAGTAAATGTACAAAATGTAACTAAAACACTATGTATGCATGCAGTAAATTTTCTCGTTAATTTCCAAAGTATACACTGAGCAAATGTTTTTGATCAGCATAATAATAACTAGTTACCTTGCATACATTTACACTTTATAGACCGAGAACTACATAATTGGTGCAAGCGAGAAAACACATTTCCAATGGTATTTTAAGTATTTGATACAAGAGTTCGATACCCAAAATATTTAACTTTTTGATGAATCCTCTCAAGGTCATCTGTGATATTTAATTCACTTCAAACAAATTTAAAAATTTTGAAAATACGGCAACAAGTGGAAGTAACATTTTGATTGAGCGCGCATCGCTATCTTATACATTTCACAATATTTTTTGTGATTGATGTGTCCTATGAAATTGTTACTTTCATTCGTTGCCACATTTGCAACATTTTTAAATTTATTCGAATAGAACTACCACAAACTGTGCATACTAAAATTTGCATAAACCAAAAAATTAATTTCCGTCTACGTACTGAAAAGCTTATAAGCATTTAAAATAATTATTCAGTCTAGACGAAAACATGTTTAATTCATATCCGAAAATATAATTCAATCATCTGTATTACTACAATTCAGAATAAAAAATTAATCATACATCCTTTAATCATACATTCGATAATGTCTATTTTTACAACGTCTAATACTAAATTATAAATTAGAGTGTTCGAAGATTTTGTCCCAACTGTATTGTAAAAATTATCAAGCGCTATTTTTATTTTAAGAAGTTCGTGCATCGAAATCTATGACAAAATAAGAAAAACAAAAACGAAGCGAAGGACTCGGGATGCGCAATACCGGAAAAATCTTTTTCTCGTCTCAACGTCAAAGTTGAATGTCTCGCTGTAAAAGTTTACTGCGAACGTCAGCTGTCACGCGGTGAAGCCGCATAGTAAAGTTTTTACTATAAAAGGTATCTTATGTTTACTGATACTCGTTTTAAAGCTAGTTCCTTTATAAGATTTTACTTTGGCTTCGACTTGCCCAGAACTGAAATTCAACCAGCTGCCATCTTTTCGCTATAAGAAAATTCTTATTTCCTTGAGTAGCATCGATGCTGTTTGCTCTTATTGAAATTTATCGAAAAACATATATTTGTATCAAAATAATATATTTTTCAATGGATTCCAATGCATTAAGAAATCTAATCGATAAATATATTAAGAACTTACAATATTTTGTAAATTCATTATAATCAAATAGTAGTTATAGAAATAAGTTAACAAATTTACTTAATCGAAAAAGAGAAACTGTTTTTCAAACACTATACTATCTTTACGGTCCTCTAATAATTTAAATAGTATGTTTATAAGATTGGAATAAAATTCAGTTTCTGTACAAAACGTATCCTGTACTATAATTTAAATAATGAATTAAGAATTTTAAAATAAAAAATAATATTCCTTTTGCCATGGGAGCAGCTACGAACAGGCATTGTCCTTATGTTATTATACATGTTAATGGTATCCACAAAAATCGTTATTAATACCCTAAGCTCACTCAACTTCGCTCTTTAGAACAATAAATCCGACGCCATGAAAAAATAATCCAAAATACCACCGCCCACCGTTTCCTATAGATAATCGAGAGAGACAGAGAGAGAGAGAGAGAGCTAAGGTTCAGATGCTCGCGCTGAATATTTTACACGTTTCGGAAATCGAGGCCAAAAGGGAAAAGAGCCCCAGTGCCCCCGCGCACGAGGTAATGGGCAATCGATGCGCGCAGAAACCGAAGAACCGCGAGAGCGCGCGCGGATAGGGGATCAGGTGGCCGATAAAACGCCTCTGGATTATGCTGCGCGTCGAGTGACTTTGAGCTCTCCCTCTCTCTCGCGCGCGCGCGGCTTACCGAGCTTAAAAAGTTTCCCTGGATTGAACGGGGATCGGAATTGGTGCGATAGCTTTTTTCAGTTTATCCGTTTCCAAGTTTTATAAAAAATGCGAAAATTAATGGATATACAGCTAATTGCATTGTCTTTGTGATGAAGGACTATAGGGTGTTATTTACTTTTCGCTGTTACTTTAAGCATGAAAGTAGAGATTTAAAGACGCAAAGATATAATTAAAAAGAAATCTAATTTTGAAGATAGTTAAAGTTTATTGTTTTTATACGATTATAAAATTTTTGAGGACTTTTATGTTCGTTAATTGATGGGCATGAAACAGAGAAAACATTCTTTTCAATCCAATCCACTTAGATGTTTAGACTCGATCAATATAGGTCTAATATTAACAAATGATTATAGGATATTCGGTCCAAGGCAGTATACAATCAAAATAATTGACTACAATTAATTAATTCGAAGAGTAGAAAACAAAAGAATATGCCTTAGAAATTTGCATTCTTCCTCAAAGTAGTGAAAATAAATGCTTTTAAACCGAGTGAATAACAAACACGAGCAATATTCGCCCGGAATTCGTCGACGACGTGAAATCGATTTGGTAGATACAGTACCTATCGCTATCAATGCAGCTAACTTCTCCAATTCAAAAGTAATTAGTGGCTCGCCAATATGCCTTATACCCGCTTGTAACTGCCTAACTTCTCATCCTTTCGAACGTTCACAATTATTCCATAAATTTATTTTCTTCATATAATTGCACGAGAAATATATTCCATGTTATCATAATGAATTTCCGATACTTAAGTCAAAATATAGCAATTCTATGAATTAGTTAATAAAGACACATGGAAACTTAAGAAATTGCACGAAAAGTCACTTAATAGCGCTTTTCGTTTTATACTATATTGTACAAAAGATATATATCAGAACCTTGCAACTATTATTTATAGTGTATAAAAATTTTAATTTTCTTTATTTTTCATACCTAATATCACCTAAGAATATGAATGAAAACCAAAGATTCCACAATTCTGGTCAATCATATTGAAGTTCGACCATCCCTTTTTGTGATGATCTATTTTCGAGTATTATTTTCGTCCCAGCGGGCTCATAAATCTCCCGAACCCGATGCTCTAAAATTTTTAAATCTGTATTCTCCGAACACGTACATAGATCACAATCCCTAATTGACTCTATAAAGTATACGAACCGAGAGATGGAAATATCAAACATTGAACATCCCAAATTCGGACAATTCACAAATACCTTAAATTTACATATCGCGCGGTTAGATGGATATATTATTTGCATTTGTATATTAAATAAAAGTACTGCAAAAGTGAATTTAGAAAACTATCAGCAGTGATTTTTTTGCCACTAGTATAGCCTTTTTAAGCATTCGGTATCGTCTGCTCTGTTTTTCAAAAGCAATCCAATTTTTTCGCAATATCCAACCGATGGTGTTCCATTACGTGCAACACACTTCTCTTGTCTGGTTAACTAGAATATCAACCGAATGTCATGTAAAGAAGAGGTATAGGAACGTGGGATGAACAATCGCGACAGTAGCAGCTCGTCACCGACGGCTACGCGCGCGCCACCGGAAATTCAATAGTTTATAGTTATGATATTCCATTGGGAGCGATACTGCTGTGTCGCCGTTTGCTATACCTACTACTCGGCTGCATTGTTGGATTTTCATTCAGCGAGTCCGTTAAGTTACCTGCCGCGAGTCGAGACCTGAGAAGTATATTATATGCGTTTTCATTTAACTTTTCCGCAGCTGATCGCTTAAGTGCGACGGGAATTCAATGTGCGGAGAATGTATGCACGAGTGTTGCAGCCTTACGCTATTTCAATATGGGTGATGGCGGTTTACATTTTGGATTAGCTTAGGAATTGTGTTTGCTGAGATTTAATTATAGAATGAACGGTTGTCTACACCTATAAGAAAAGCTTGTTTCATTATAGAATTAAATTAATATGAGGTGGCAATGAATTTCTCAGTATGTGTTGCAAGCATCATAATTTTAGGTTTTTTTATATTTAGGTACATGATGGGTACATGATGGAATCATCTACGCAGATGTTTAAAAACTTTAAAGTTTTATAAATCTGTTTCATTTGAAGTCTGTAAATGAATCGTATAATTTTCAAACATTTTTTTAAGCAAATTAAAGAACTTAACAAAATTTTCTAAGACGAATTTAAAATATTATCTCATAGAAACATACTAATCGCTATAATCAATTTTAGGTGGCTATTGATCATTTATACTTACTTATGTACAATAATAATAATTATCAGCTAACTATAGATACAATTCTATTCTTGTTTCGACTATAGATACTGATATCAAATATTTACTTCAGAAACTGACGATTTTATCATCAAAAGTAATAGATTCAATCAACGTTTTCACCTTGAGGAATAAGGTTATGACCTGCATGCTTCTACATAGTCTTTTATACTTTTTTAGCGGATAACTCCATTGATGAAAATAATTATTATTAATTTTTTTTTTTATTGTTATTAAAGTGTATTCGTACAGGTATAACCGACATCTTCAGTTCATAATTTTTTCGTTCAATTATTAATATTTTTTAAATTTTGCAAGTAGAGTGCCATTCTGAGAACTACAACAAATAGCGCTCTTTTTCAAAATTGAAGAAATATTGAAAATTAAATGGATTTATTATAAAACTGCACATGTCGGTAAGTGAATGCGTATAAAGGTATCAAAAAGCGGATAAATCATGCTAAACAAATTAGCAATATTTAAAATTTTTATTACAATATTTCAGAAGTTTTAAATTAAACCTTACCGATACTCTTATTGTAATGTATTTTTAATTGGAGCAAGTAATTTCATTAATTTCTCTTCTACAATAAAAAAAATAGTCAAACTTTAATAATAATGTGTTTAGTATATATTAAAAATATTATCATCAGTGTATTCAATACTGCACATTAATTTTTGTGTATCGACAAACACATAAGCCCCCTCCTACGATTTTTCCCAAAACCATGTCACTATGCGTCCGTCAATATTAATTCTTTCTAAACGACACGCAAAGCTTTGACTATTAGTATACGACCTGATACTATACTGAAATAAACCATCAACTTTTCATCGATAGTTGAATTTTTGTCAAAAAATTATTCATTAACATTACTGAACGCAATCATAAAAAAATGCAAATTTTTGACAGTATAGACAGCCCTTGATCATAGGTACGGCATAGCACAGCCGACTGTATAAAGGCTTGGCTGAAACGACGAGTTTCACCCAGTTGCACCCGATATCCGCGACCTAAGTCGACACACACACGCACACACACACACACATTCATGCAGCTGGAGCTACTGCTCTGGTGTTACTCTCGTACCAACCCCCATTTTTGCTGCTGACGTCACTGCGGCACGATAGCCCACTATACATAGTCCGCAACGCGCAGGCTTGGAACATCGATCCATATGCGCGCGCCTCTCTGAAACTGTTCACGTTAGGACGACGACGCGTTGAAAGGACGACGAGGGCCGACCAGCAGCAGCAGCAACCGCAGCAACAGCAGCAGCAGCAGTGCACCTCATCGCTGTCGGCTCGACCTGGACATATCCGCGACAATATACACCAACAAGAGGCAGCAACAGACGCTGTAGCATAGACACACGCCATCGCTAAGGCGGGCACGCACACGCTACGAAAACGTCAGTCGCGAAAGCGGAGCAGACCAGAGCGAAACGTCGCAGCACAGCAGTCGTGTCATCATCATGCCTTTCTTCTGTCAGCTCTGACTGTGTGAATCGCTCGCGTCGTGAGCTTGGGCCTGCCAGCTACAGTTGACGTTGTCCACGTCGACGTAGTCCACGTCGCCGTAGCCACGTAGACGACACTTAACACACAGAAGAATGGGTAAGCCTATACCAGTTGAGGACCTAGTGATACCGCCCCAGGACGGTCGGATATGTGGCACTATCTGCGTCTGCCAGATGACTGCGGTCCTCTCCTCCGTAGCCCTGGTCTACCTCACGGTGGCCATATACATGCCCAGCACCAGGGCCTTTCAGTCGGGCATCAGCGAGGTTCCGGCCATGTGCACCACCATCCGGGCGACCAACGCCGACAACTGCGACTGGGGCAGCTGCGGCGAGTGGTGCCTCTCCAAGACGTCCGGGCCCTGCATCCAGATCCACGTGAACCTGCGCAGGAACGGCTCCTCCATTATCCTGGCGAACTGTACCAACACCACCAACAAGACCTGCTACGGGATAGACCAGGAGAACGCGAAGAAGTCCAAGTGCATAGCCGACGAGTGCCGCAACCTCACGGGCACCTTCAACTGCACCACCGGTGTCTGCATCAACATAACCGACGCGTTCGAGTGCATGTTCCACGACACGGATCCACCGCTCAAGTGTTCAGGTAGGCGTGGCAAGATCACGTGCATAGACATAGACGGTCTGTTCAATTGTAATCGAGGGACTTGCGCGAAAATACGTCCGCCTTACAACTGTGATCGGAGGTGCGTCGATATTCCAACCAGGAACAAAAACGTGATTCTGCTCAGTGGCGACAAGGTCTATTTGAGCTCGTGCGAAAGTGCCATAGACATGGAGACGGAGAAGGAGATATGGAACGAGAACAGAGGCGACGTGATGATGGCCTCGTGTTACGGCATCTACAACACCAGCCTCGGGGTGGAGGCGGTCGACTGCATCAATGGTTCCGTGCTCGAGAAGGACATGCTGACAGATCTCACGAACTTCACGTACCTATCCTATCTGAATATATTCGCGACTAAGCCGCTGGATGAGACGCGCAAGGTGATACCACCCGAGATGGAT
>UELU01141654.1:0-21505 GCA_900490025.1 Megastigmus dorsalis
GTTATATATAATTATATAAACTTTTTTACAACTTTATAACATTATATAAAAATGAATATAATTAAATACGTCTGTATACAAAGCAATAATTATCTCCACTTAGATCAGATTAAATGAACTTATATACTCTTATACCCTATTGTAAACGCCAACATTCAAACTTATTCAACTTTATATAAATGTATACAATTAAATATAAACAACTTCTATTCTAAGAATTTAACAGAATACCATCTAATCAAATAAAATTATATATAAGTTTATAAACTTATATACGAGCTTATACAAATATTTATGAAATAATATGTTCACATATAGTTATGACTTTTTATATAGAGACAAAATCCAGTCATAATCATATACAAATAGGTACAAACGTATACAATCATTCATAATTAATATATAAATGTATATAATTGTATGAAAATCATTTTTACCCGGGTAGAGTAAACGTGCAAAACCTATATCATCATTTAGAGTATAAGAATATTAAATTTAAACAAAGTTAATAAATCCCTTACAAAACGGGAAAGTTGAAAAAAATTGTTTGAAAATCGGATCTTTTATACTCGTCTTTTTCTACTTACATGCATTAAGAATAGGGAACAATCATCTTAGGCTTTTTAAACCATTTTCCGACAAGTAAGGGGGCTAATTTTTTTTAAATTAAACGTCTTCTTATATTCTAAATGATAGTTCCAAATTCGTGCGTTTTTCTACAATTTTAATAGAGGTAAGTGCCTCGGGATCCTTCTTCTCCCTTGTCATAAATAAATTTAATATTACAATCACCATGAATATACTTAGAGGGTCAATTTATTGTTTACTTTCTAAATTACAATCTTTTAAGTTGAATATCGATAGATCGAGGTCGAAGAATTTAATGTTATGACTCGATCAGAAGAGATTATCAAAGTAATGCTATTCAAGAAGGATGAAGCAGCAACTCAATAGATACTATGCAAATAGAAACTCATCAATTTGTTCATCTCTAGAAAAGATAAAATAAGATATATTCTAAGATCAAACAATTGCCATTTCGATTATATATAAAGAAAGGAGGCAGAGATGAGGGAAGCGAAGATGATAATAAGGTCTGTTTACGAAAATTAACTTAGAGCCTCTATACGAGCATTCCAGACGCACCGGCGATCATCGTAATCGGCGTATACGGCCCATAGGCACAAATAGACGCTTAACTAAAGGCCAAACTCCGTCGAGACTCTCTCTATATATATATACAGTATAGACCCCCGATCAAATCTCAACGCGTGCGTATCACCCGTATATACATGTTATCCGCTCACCTCCTCGGTGTCCGTGTCGCTCGAGGAAGAAAAGAAGAGGGAGGGATGAAAGAAAACAACATTCTCTCCACGTGGCGTATACCGAACTGCGCGTTTCTCTCATGTCCTTTTCCACGGACGGAAGGTCGTTTCACTCGCCGACGCCGGCAGAGCGGGTGGCGCTGCGGCACGTGTCTCTCTCTCTCTCTCTCTCTCTCTCTCTCCTCGGACGTGGAGATTCTTTCGACAGTCTATATAGTCCTTTTGCTCCCTCTCCCTTTGCCTTCTTATACCCATACTCCTTGTTTTTTCTTCTCTCACTCTCTCTCTCTCTCTCTCTGGCTCGGAGGAGTGGCAAAGCTCGAAGCGCTTATCGGAGATGGGGATCAGAGGGTCGATTTGCTTGTGCGTGCCTTGTACTACGCAGTTATATACGAAGTGAAAGGATCTTAGGGCAAAGGTATATATTTTTGAAGAAACGACAATGAAAATAAGGTTGAGATAGGAGGAGGGAAGAAATTTTTGAAAGTGCTTTCGATTACGTCGCAAATATTGTAAAAACTAAGGCCTGCAGGAGTAATGTTTTCTTCGGATGGTGCAAAGATAAGATGTTGACTAGGAATTGCGAGAACAGTATCTCGGACTACATCCCATCGAATAGAGTTGAAAGAAGTTCCCCCCAGATCTTTATCTCTTTGAGCTACATCTCAATGCACGTCTCCGAAGAGTCTGGGATTCCACACGTTCTTTGAGCCCAGATGGACTGTATTAGGTCGGTATAAAGTCGCTTAAAATCTTCGACGAACACTCGACAAAGGAAAGATTGATAGAATTTAAACGCGATTGTAGTATCATTAATTTACAAGCTGTCTATACCCAAACGACAGCTCTTTAAATTGCATAGAAAAGTTATATTCATTTGTACTTATATATTATAAGTACATTGTAGTTTACTTTTAAATATTCCTCACTTGAATTCTATACTAAATATAAGTTGTTCCGCGCCTCTATACCTGTGCAAACTGATGGAAGATGATCAAAGAAAACTTAGTTACTCAGTCAACGAGTCGAAGAGCGCTTTAGCAATCTTGCCCGTGCTCTTTGTAAACGGCTTATTAATATTTATTCGACAATAAATTCAAGATTTCTCTCTATTTAAACGGCGTATATTATGTTGGAAACTTTTCAACCTCTAACTATCAGAGCTGTACGTATATATACTATGTCAAAATCATACAATGAATGTAAACGTATATTCGCTTAGACCTTCGAGATACTCCTGGATATCGTCGAAACTAAAGTAGAGAAGCCTTCTTGAGCATTTCTTTGCCGCATATACTTCGGTAAAGATAAATTTTTTGGCGAGTTTCGAGGACAGTGCGGGCGGCACACACGCAGCACATCTCGAGGGATGGAAGAAGGAAGCGCGCACAAGCACACAGACTTTTGCGCGCGTCAAGTGTATACGCGGATGATTTATCGTACCGTTCCACCAGCAACCTTATATATATACTGCATTACAGACGCGCAAACTTTGTCCATCCTCCAGTAGTCCTTCCTATACACTTGCGCCATTCGAAACTTTGATTGTAGCGATTCGAGAAGAAGCTGCGCTTCCTCTTCCGAACACACATACACACATGCGAGCGCAGAAGCAGTTTACCATTGAATTTCCGAGTTCGATGTGTATACGCGTTTGTGTCGGACGTTCATAGGAGGGGCGAAATTCGGGACGCAGCCAAGCTAAGACTCTCTCTCTCGCGTACCAAAAGCTGAGGAAAAGTAGGTCAGAAATGTAGAGCGCGCCTTTGACTCGTCTCTATTTTTCGTTCTCCTACATATTCTCTTCCCTTCGATTTCACCCTCCTTTCTATCTGCTCTGCCCATCTTCCTCTCAATTTCTTCTTCGCAGCGCAACACTTATGTATGTATTTATGTTGAGAAAGCAGTTTATTTTTTACTTCCTCATATATATATATATACACCCAAGCTCTCAGACCATACGAGAATGTCCTTTTAGCTACGGTCGTAACGTTGTATTACTCTTGTGTGTTACTCTATTATGGGAGGACGCAAAAAGTTTCGTATTCTCTGCAATGCTGTGTAATAATGTCATGATCATTCTAAAATAGTGAGCATTTCTGTCTGAACCCCGATCCAATATTGTATTTAAGTGTAATACGTATATCGCGAACGTATATACTTGCGCAACCCGAACCTATATCACATACACTATTGGTTGCCCCGTAGACATTTGTATACTAAAAATTCAGGATTGTGCCATAGGAGCCGATTGTGTAGTAGGTATAATACTGTATTAATAACGCGGTATAACTCCCAAAAATGACTTATTGCTTTTTCACACGTATATTAGCTAGCCTGTAAACAGTATCAACTATAAAGCATTGAACGTTGACCTAGCAGCTTTCTCAAAAACGTGGAGAAATGCGTGACCGTGGAAGCGACACATCTAGTAGGCTGGCATGATAAATCCGTATATGTAGAAGCG
This sequence comes from Megastigmus dorsalis, assembly GCA_900490025.1. Classification (NCBI taxonomy): domain Eukaryota; kingdom Metazoa; phylum Arthropoda; class Insecta; order Hymenoptera; family Megastigmidae; genus Megastigmus; species Megastigmus dorsalis. Next base: position 3,796 of record UELU01141654.1, read on the forward strand.
CACGCGAGTTGGCATGTGCGCAGCGAAGTCGGTGGTGTGTACAGTACTCGCGGAAGCACTTCGAGTCGAACTTGCACGCAACTCGAGGTGTGTGCAGAGAGCAGTTGTCCTTAGGTCGAGCTTGAATGTAGCTTGAACGGGACGCTGCGCTCGCAAGTTCGACCGAGCGCGCTTTGGCGACGCGTAGTGCGACGTTGGGTTTAAAGCGTGTCTGATGCACATGGATAGAAAGCGTCCGGGGCAGCTGTTGCCTCGGTGTAAGATCCCACCGTGTGTGTGTGGAGCTTCCTCGAATGAAAACTTCCTAGTTTTACGTTAAATGGAACGGGTACGGGGTGGGGCGGTTTCTCTAAAGATATTTATTTGACGGGAACTGCTGCGCCAAGCAATTCTCTCTCTCTCGCGCGCGATTCTATCCCCGTCCAATCTTCGACGAATATTTTACCTAGCCAGACAGCCGGCAATTTCCTTACAACATTTTTCATGACTCGGATTTATTGATATTCCCTACTTTATTATTGAAGTGGAATGAAAATTCTTATAACGTCAGTTGTAGTAACCTGATTTTTGAGGTTTGCCCTTACTTACGCTGATTCCGCGGAACTGATTTGCTGCTTATATACGATCGAGATTGTGGATTTTTGACGTTGTGCAGCACTCGTAACTATGTATGCTTCTTGAGTGATTGCGCATGACTTTGTTGCTTTAAAAATCCTGATATATTTTACAATTTTTTTATGATGATCTGCAGTCGAATGCATCTTTGTAAAAAAATTTTATCTTCAAATAAACTTACTTATATAAGTTAAATTTTTTAATGTAAATAAATTTTTTCTATAGTTCTATATTAACTTAATACATATATATCTCTCGAATATAAGAATAAGTATACACTGATCTAAAGCTTGAAATAGATTTGCGTAGGCAGAACTCTGAAAAGTCAGTGCTTTGGAGATTGAAAGGAGAGATTGAATATTCAAGGAAGAAGCTTATCCGCTTTTCTCAACAGCGAGAAACGCGTCTACTTCCCCGTGTATCTTACAAAATGAATAAGTTGTAAGTGAAAAAAAAAACGTATAGGTACACATTTAATTAAGAAAATATTTTATCGATAAAGAATTCTTTCGATTGCACTCCAAGAGATAGCCTACAAATGTAAAATCCTTTAATAATAAATAATGTACATGCAATTATTTATAACATCGTACAGAAGCAAGACTGATGACAAAAACTCTCAAGATGCGTCGTATCAATCTTGTCTCTCTCATAGAAACGTATATAAAAGAGAAATCCATCCGCTCATTCATGTATATACATATATCTTCCCCTCGCAAGTAATACGCCGTCACTACAGCTTATACCCCAGTGCTCGACTTTGAAAAGCGCGAGCCGCAGCAGCAGGCGAGAGGAAAAATCCCCAGGGAAAGTTCGATCGCGTCGGCGGGAACAGTTGATGCAAACGAGCTTCGCTGGAATTGAATGGCTGGCGCGCGCACGAACATATACAGAAACACTTTGGACCCGCAGGCTCGCCTTTCTTCTTTTTCTTTTTTTTTTTTTTTTTTATTTTATTCTCTCAATCGTGAGCCTCTGCACTAGGTAACTCTGGAATCCATAATATATCGCGAGATACATAATGTAGTGTATGATGTATCATATAAAAATATATAAATATACAATTCCCTCTTACGCACTAAGTTGTAGAAAAGAGGGAAAGCTGCTGCTGGAATATATATATATATATATATATATATGCGCTGCCGCTCCTCTCTTGCGGATTTATCCGGGATATTTTTACTTCCACGTTTGTCGCGCAAGTTTATGACACTTTTTATACAGAAATAAAAATGCTTTTTTCTCGGGACTGGTGTGCTGGGTCCGAGAGAGCTGCTGGGACGAGCTGTATAGTATTGAAATACTTCGCGTAAAGTAAAAATTATTGCCCCAATAAATATTGCTTTACTTTTAGTTATTGTCTGCGTTATTTGCGGATGTACATGTACGCCTTTTATGTGATTTTATTAGTCATTTAACGCTCGCCTATCAATTGCAGCGAGTTTTATTTCTAAAGCTCGCGTTAAACTTTAGAGATACGATGTCAAAAAAGAATTGATTTAGTTACAGCTGTGCATTTGTCATTCATACTTTATGCGCGAACACATTCGTCGTATTGCATCGAGTAAGTATAAAATTATTCAATGTGTACAGTCATTACTAAGATATGTGTGCAGTATAATGTATTCTGCTTCCATATGTTGGACACTTTTAATCGCGTAAAAATAGATTGTAACCTTCACTAAAACTTATAATCTTAAAAAAGTACATATCAATATAGAGATAGTTATAAATATTGTTTAATACTACATAATTTTTCTTAAAAATTCATAAAAAAACACTCATCACGTATTTAAATATTCAAGTCTGGTAAATTTAATCCTTTACTACTTAAAATTTAAACACTTTCATATTTTAATGTATAGAAAATTATTTCTTTTATATTTTTCATTTTACAATATCCAAAACTTAGATGAAAATACGTACATAAAATTTTTTTTCAGGTGTATGTACTTCTGAAGTGCACATGAATACATCGTACTTAGTGGACACTAAACTTAGTTCCGTCTACAACTGGAATTATTCATTTTAATGTTCTCCCTTAAGAACCCCAATTGGTACTAGGGATTATATCATTGTAAGATATTTATGTTACTTGAAACTATTTTTATCGTTTAAAAATATGCATGTACTTACCAAAACTCAATCAAGATTACAATTTTCTTTTATGAATAAGGTTCATCACACAAATAAAATTACTCCAAATATAAAATTTATAAATAAACAATATTGTAAAGGAATTATGTAAAATCATACTAGGATGTGATATACATGAGTTAAAAAAAAAAACATAAAAATTAGCAGGAAGCTTTTACTCATATTTATAGAATCTGTAAAAATTTAATATAGAGTGAAAAGAGAATCCGTTATACTTCTGCACGTGCAATAGAAAATGCAACCTTATCAAAACGGAACTATTCCACAAGCCGTGTGTGACACGATAAAAAGTCACGAGAGAAGACGAAATGCAAGATCTCGAAGAGATATTAAAGATATGAAAGAGTTCGAGAGTGGAGAGAAAAAAGTAGCAGAGCATCGAGGGACAAAGAGAAGCGACGAGTTTACATTTTCCGACGGCTGCGTTGTCCTGGGACAATTTCATCGAGAGCAGCGAGCCTCGAGCCGATAACAACCCAGAAGACTGTTATCGGCAAGCGAAGCGGCACCCGTACTCGTTTTCTTCCTTTTCTTTCATCTGGGTACGATGCGTGTATACTGGATGCGTGCGCGAACTGGTGAGGCAAGAGAGGGAATAGAAAGAAGGCAGCGAGACGGAGAAATGAGGAGATGACTTTGTGAAAGAGATAAAGCGAAAGGGAATGAATAGGGGTTGTCGAATAAAGAAAGAAAAATTGGTGGCAGTGCGTAAGTATGAGAATAAAAAGAATGGCAATGGGAATAACGTTCTGCTCCAGATTCGCAATGTTCATTATTACTGAATTGGAGGAAAGCTTTCAAATTAAATTCTATTGAGTTTTCAAACTTAACTTTTTATCGCTTCCTCGAAGAGAAAGCTTTACATCGGTGGAAAAAAAAATTCCAAAAATTTTCTCCAAATTTGAGACAATTTTTTTTTTGTTACGTGATATTTTTTGTTTGAAACACAATTGCAAAGCCAGAATCACGCCATCTCTTGGATTAAATAGAATTCAGCAAAAACTTAATATTTTCAACTCTAGCTACTATATTACTTTATTTTTCGGAAATTTCTGGGCTGAGCGCTCTTCATTTATGATCATTCTATCATCTCTTAAATTTTCAAGTCAATTGATTAATTTGTTAAAGGGAAAAGTTTGAAAATTTGATGCCGGTAAAACAGGCAACTCTTTCATTCCCTTAAGAGGACGTCGGAGTTACTAAAAATTCAGTTTCTCCGCCATTATAACATAGAAATTCCCACAAGGTTTTTTAAACTTTTCTCTTTAACAAATCAACGAATTGCTTTGAAACTTTAGGAGAAGATAGAATTATCATAAATGAAACGCGCTTAGCCCACGAATTACCGATAAATTTAGTAAATGTAAAATACATTTTGAAAAGTTTTAAAATTTAATATTAGTCAATTCAGGTGTAACCTGATTCTTTTATTATTAAATTATTATTTTTGAATTAGTGACCAAAATATTTGTTTTGATATTATTAGAAGTAATTAGGTAGGAAACATTCAATGGATGGAGTGTTATTTTACGAAAAATAATTTTGAAAATCGAATATTACTATGGTTAGAAATCTTATTTAATTTAATTACGTTTATGAAAAGCTAGGATAAAAAATTCTTCAACGAAATTTTATTTCAACTATTTTATTTATACAAAATTAAGTGTACCTATAAATAAATAGATCCAAAGTTTTGACAGTCATATTTTAATGAAACAAATGTTACGTTCGAGCCTTTTCTTAATTGATTTAAGAATTTTTACCTTTTTCAAACTAATATCATTTGTGTAAAGACCTGTGTGTGAGCTAAAAGATAACTCAAAAAATAATAAAAAAATCACTCTATCCCAATTTCTATTAAAACATTAATTAACACCATTGTATACCTAAGTAGGAGTGCAAGGATAACATGTATATAATTAAATGTGATATTGGGGGTGAGAAGAAAGGTTACTATGGGTTGGTAATATTTATTTTTTACCTACGTATTTTTCAGTATACTATAAAAAACACAATTTATTAGTGACTGCTTATTATTTAAATTATTATATTTGTTACACTTATAGGAAAAACTAGACACAACAAGTTAAGATCATCGTGTTAGAGATTATAGAAACAAATACACGCATCTGCACAGAAAGAAGTCTCGCAGTTTCGACAGATTGCATACGGTTTTGTAGCGATGTAAGATAGTATATGAAACTCGTAGCGTACACAATTACAAGAAAGTTTTTTACCCAAACGAGATGAAATTGGATGAAAGGAATGCTAACCTCAAATAATGGCATTTTTAAAAGTTAACTTATAGATATCGAAAAGTCGATTACTCTTATGAATGCCTAAAAATTTTATCCTTTTCGCTGGAGCAGGTCACAAGAATATATTAGAAATCCCAACTTCAAAAAATACAGTTTTAAAATGTATACCTGTCGATAGATAACAAAAAGTCACTTCCTCTTTAGGAAACGCGAACATTTTCTCCATTTCGCTCTAGTTTTTATCAATATCAAGATAAATCCCAAAAATCTGCAATTCTAACCTCAAACAATGAAATTCTTAAAAATTCTATTTCTTATCTTTTCTTAAGATTTAAGATAATAATCGTTCCTCTGTTTCATGCCGTCGCCGCCTTCAGTAGTTAGCCTTAGTAACATGATTTATAAAAGTATTTATTGTGCTATTCTTTAGGTGAAAAAGAAAGTTTCTTCGTTACTTCTACCAAGTTTTTTGGTACAGCACCTAACATACGAATTTGTTAGATCGATTAATTAAAATTTTTAGAACTCGCTATAATCTATTAATTAGTAGAACGAATCCCGACCCAACCAAGTTATGCTGGTAAATCCATCGTACTGCTTTTTGCATCAACTAAACTCAAACCTGATTCGTGTATTATGGTGCTAAATAATTATTACTCGCAATGAGCGCAGTTAAATGGGGATTCTCAATGGTTATAAGAAGTGAACTAGAGTACGTGCATCGATGTTTCTCCAACTGGCTTTGCTCCAGTTCGTAAATAATTCGTCGTATAGATCAACATCGATAAATAATAACAAAGCGTTGTGACTCACATTACGTCAGCGATATGTAGACAAGTACATTGAATATGCAAGTTGAAATTCGCACGAGGAGTATACTTATGAGATCTTCGATAAAAAAGCTATATTTCGCCTATGAGTTTAATTTGACTCATAAATAAGATGTCATGCATTCTTCGAACGCGTGCAAATATTATTCTTTTTTTCCATTACGATAAGTATGCCAGACAATTTAACTGATAAGTATAGGATTACAAAAAAAATAAGTATTATCAGCAATATTCATTTTTTTTTAATTTATGTACGATCGCATAATGTACGAAATAAATACGTTTTTTATAAGATCTTGCAAAAAATTAGTTTCATTTTCAATAAGTGTACAAATATTTAAATTTGAAAATAAAATGTCTTTTTACTTGAAGCAAATAAATTACTGGTACATGGCATAAGCAAATGGTACTTAATATTTAAAATATAATAAAATTATAATATGCCTTGATAAAATTTTAATACCGCTCCGAAATATTTATTTAGTACTATAACAACAGCTAGAAAGGTTGACCGTTAGCATTAAAATACCGTAGATAATATATAAGAATAAAACCTATGAAGCCGTGCAGGATATTCAATCTAGTAGCAATAAAATGTTATTAAAAATAATAAATTCCACTTCGATAACTCGAAAATAAGGTTGGTAAAACTGCAGTTCTTCGTTTACAGTAAAAAAAAAATCTACATTCGCGTGTACAGATAAAAACCATTCGAGGAGACGCTCACGCACGAACATCAAAATGTCTTTGCCAAGTTCAACGATATGTACACACATCAAACAATGTTTTTATCAGAACGAAATATGAGTCATGAATCACCCATAGATTGAAATCTCATTATTCTTTTCTCGGTACTGATGCCGCAAGAATTAAATATCGCTACACTCGCGACACAATGAATAACGCAGCGCAAACCTATACAAGAGCTTCACGGCTTCTCAGTAGCGTCGGACAGCAATGCACTTCTTAGAGAGAGAGAGAGAGAGAGAGCAAAAAAAATACAAGAGACCCGCGCGCTCAAGGTTCGCGATTCGAGCGAGAGAGAGCGAAAGTAAAAAGGCAGAGGGCAACTAAAGAGCTGCACACTGCTTCCCCTGGAGCCAGGGTATATATACCCTCAGTCAAGACGAATTCAATTGAAAGAGGAGAGGAGGGAGAGGCTTTTACGAGCCTCTTCGAGTGCTCCAATTTTGCGAAGCTCTCCCTTTGAGCCTTGACGGCGAGCTACCAAGGGCGCGAACTAGCGCTGATTTTTTTCATACTCTCTAGCGCGCGCCCTAATTTTTACCTGGTCAATACCTAACCCCCCCCACTTTTAACGTGAAAACTTAATGAGATGAGTTTTTATATCGGGTGCACATTGCTGAGCCAGGGCTTTTTACTCTTGCTTTCACTTTTTTTTTCGCGAGCGCATGCACACTTTGCGCGACCTTTCGCGATGCTCTATTATTCTAAAAATAAACAAGCGAGTTCTCCAAAGTTTCTTATAACTAATTTTTGCTGGCAGGCTGTTTTGTATCAAATGTACAAATTCGATTTCTGAACAATTAACTATACACGGTATATATGTTTTATAATGATATTTGAAAATATACAGTCAGAGAGAAATAAGGTTCAATTTATTCCAAATCAAAAATTAAGGCAATATTTTATATACACGTGCACCATACGATGATATGATTTTTTATGAAAATGATTTATATAGTTTAGTTTTAATTATTTGCGATTATTTGCTTTCGTTTATTACCGTTACCTCTTTGTACTTTCAACAGATTCATTATAACTGCATAAATTGTAATCTTCGAGCCAACACGGAAATCTACACAATCCAATGATTGACGTATGATGATCGATGCGCACGTGCACGCAAAGCCTCGCTCGAAAAACTTTTGTGCGCACCTCTAAAGGTATCCGGTACTCGACGAAATAAATTTACATTTGTATAAAGCGCAAGCCGAAGGCATGCAAATCGAAATTTCTTTTGCCTCCAGTTTTGCCGATCCGCTTAATGGGTAATTTACTTGCGTGCTATACTTCTTTTTCTTTCGGAGCGAGAGAGAAAGAGAGATAAGAGATAAGAAAGAGAGAACGCCACATATAATAAATACATATCTCGATAAGAAAATCGTCGTTTTATATGTATATATATATATATACAAGCTGTACGTGGAACTATTGTCTACAAGGCACTTATATATACGTGTATGTGAGAGAGCGCGAGTCAAGTCATGATGACGTTCGTGTCACGCGCTTCGCCAATTCGCTTCGCAAAGCTGCGCGTGGATCCTAAAACGATTCATACGTGTGCTTGTTATGCAATATTTTGCGGGCAAAAAGTCGAAGAAGAAGGAGAAGACAGTAACGTATCCTGGGGCTTCGGTGCCGAGAGGTCGATACACGCGTTATGACCATTTAATCGATATGTTAATGGTGTTCTTGAACTTGTGTCCGAGACTGATGCTTATTTTATTTCTTGAGTTGTACAAATTCATAAACACGACAAGTTAGTAAAGAGAGAGTTTTATACATATATTTTATTTTTTATCAATTAAAAATTATTGCACAGGCTACGATAGTATGTGTATTGAAAATTATAAGATTTACGTAATAGATCCAGATTCATTACCATTCTAAGAGCTGAATGTAAATAACAATAATATTTGATAAAATAAATAAAGTATTTTATAACATGATATTATGCAACGGCTTAAACATTTTAACGTTATTCTTTCAACTTTTCCTATAAAAATTAATTAAACTGGAGTTTAGAGAGCTTCTTTTATAAATAATAAATTATACTATTCATTTTACTAGATGCTAACTGATAAATGAAATATAATGACATTATAAAAAAAAATTAATTTTATTACAACCTTCATATCAATAAATAAAGATTGATAGAATTCAATAAACTATTAAATAATTAAAGTATTTTGCAGCTAGAACTATAAAAATAAAACCAATTTTTTTTTCATTCTTATAATGCGCAGTTCCTCAAAGCATATGCACGTGGCTTGCCAAGCGACAGCATTTTCAGTCAAGCATTCTTAAAATATCACAAGTTGTAAGTGACTGTCATCGTCCTTGAGACGTCTTTATAGTTTTCAGGAGACATCGATGTATATTATGTGAATTTTAAGCATACAAATTTGAACACCGTTTTATTTTTCTTCATGATTGTATATGCACATATAAAATACATCAAATTGGTATCAGCTTATGTTTAAGCATTAAAACATCTGTTAATAAATGCCAATTCGATAAATTATTAAATGCTTTGAATACAAATAGCAGTTCTACAAATACATTCCTAAATTATTAAACTAATTGTGTGCAATATTGATAAAGAAACTTTGCCTATTTATATCAAATGTATCTCCAATAAAATAATTCATCTTTGGTTTCACGATGAAATATGTATAAAAAAGATATTTTTGAACATTAAACTAAAAATAGCGATGTAACTGTGTTTACACTACAGACTTTGAATTATGTTTAAAAATTATTGAATCATATTTGAACGTTCAATTATTTTTTGCTCACACACTTCTATTTTAAATTTATTAAGTTCTGAAAAAACATTATTTTTCATTTCCATCAACATAATAATATGCCTATCCAATAAGCCAGTAGTATAACATTGAGGTAAGTAATTTCACAATGCTAAAAATAGAAACATTTTGGTTGCTTTTGAAAATTGCTTTTAAATTATGCAAGAAAATAATTGAACAAGCCAAAGCGGCACAGTACAAAAAAAAATTATTAATAGGTGACAAATAATTTTCTCATTTCCTCGCGAAGCGCAAAAGGCGACTACTCGTCGATAAGCACTGCTTCAAAACTAAACGCAGCGCAGCGCATACGCGCTTCCAGATTCTAAACTGTATATTTCGCCTGCGTTCGAAAAATCGCTTGGTCAATCAGATAATTTTCATTTCTTACATAATGTACGTACCAACGAACCTAACCATCCAGACTGTCATGGAAATTTTCTATACTCCATCAGTCGATTTTTCCTAAACTAATCTAATATATTATGAAAGCAAGCTGATATTTTGACCGAAATGAGATGCACTGTCGCGAGCATCGTGGCTATCTCATTAAGAAGCGACAGCTGGGCGCGATCTCAATTGACTTGTTGGAAACCTCAAGAAAGTCACTTGGCTTACCTTCGCTGGATTCCAACCTTGACTTTCGGTAGGCTTCTGATAATCCATCGTCGCTCGTCATCGGCGCCGGCAACAACGACGACGTACAGCAGTGGCAGCAGTAGCGGCCCGTTTACGCGATTCCCACGTGCGCACCGCATGGATAAAGAAAAATGCACCGCATTTCTTCACATCGTTCGCGTGCAACGAAACTTTTTCGCCTCGCTCCAATGGCAACGGCTAGCTTTTGAATTATTCCGGAACGCCGAGTTAGTCCGAACGTACGGGAACCTTAACAGTTAGTCGAATCAAATTTATGCGCTTTACGTAACGACGTGTAAGCTGGTCGATGTGGGCTAAATTTATTATTGTGAATTGCATTATTTTTTCAACGTACGCTTTTTACAATGAACAAAGATGAGATGTACTGAAATTTTGAAAAAATCCTCTTAAACTTCTGTTCACATCTCTGTAAGTTTTTTAATACTTATTTGAGAATTCAGCATCGATTTTCGCTATTATTATAATAAAGGTGTTTTGCATCTTTGACTATTGTGCCTATAAGCAAGAAAATTACGCGAATCTAATTATTTAGACAGATAATGTACCGATTACATGTCAGTTACTTAATAAATTACATTCAGCGGTCTTTTTTACTTTCCTGAGAAATTAAAAAAGTGTGTTTCTTACTATTTTACTGAAAAATTTAATTTTTATTCAATATCATGCACAATAAATATCTATTACTTTCATTTCAAAAGACAAATTTATGCATTGAATAAAGTTAAGAATAAATTGTTTTCATAATTTGTTCATCTCGTTCAATATATGAATGGCGGTGGCTATTACATCTGTTATAAATTTGTAGTGTATTCAGGTACCTACTTCATTTTATTTTTCTACAAATGAAAATATCCGAATATCACTTATATTCTGTTACCCTTTATGCACAAGCATCTATAAAATTCATAATTCCATTATTATACTTGTTATAAAAAAGACTGTTATTATAAAGTTTTCATAATTCGAATTAAAAATGAAAGAACTATATTTTTCTGAGTAAGCGATTAATTTAGAAGAAGAATGCATAGAGATGTGTATTAAATAAAGTTGAGCGTCTTATAAAATGTAGATTCTATCATTAGAGTGTACACAAATATATGTACTTGGAAGAAGTTTCAGATAAATTTAATATGGTAGGACAGTAGTTTTCAATAGAGCTTTTATCAAGTCTTCCTGACAATAGGAGGATGGAGTTTCTTTTAAATTCAATAATGTTTTATGTTGCAATATTTATGATTCATATAGGTACGTTTTGCAATAAAACTTACTCCTATTTTTTATGTCGTACAAATTCTGTTTTATCGCTATAGGCACAGTTATTATTACTGAAAATAGTTTCTTTTATTTCCAAATCACGTGTTATTTTATTGGCTTACTTTAGATTCAACGATCAAAGAAATATCACATAATAGACATTCTCATACTCATTATCTGTTTAAAGTAGCTGTATATAATCCAAACCGGTACTGCGCAAAATAACATTAACTTTTCTTCCTCGTCGAAGCCCATACGCTACTTGAGTTTGTTGACCAACAAGCTTAAGCCATAAAATGAGTCCCCAGCTGAAAAACATTTTACCCTTTCATTCTCCGGCCACTTATAGGAAAGATAGCTCGCATGCGACAGAGTTTGTATGTGAGAGAGAGAGAGAGAGAGGGGGGGGGAGGGAGAGAATGAAAGAGACAACTGCAGAGCCGAAAAACAAGATGGTTATTCATGGAGGAAGTTGGCGTCAGAGTGCTTTCGCCATTATCTGCGTTAAAATTGGCGTCGGCCATCCTCCACTGAAAGACTCCCTGCCTCGCTTTATCCGCCTCTATATATGGCCCAGGCAGGAGGACAAGATTCCGCGAGTCGATCGATAAGCCGCGCGTGTTCGATCGTAAATCGCCACCCATCCACTTGACAGACCAGGATTATACGAGTAGCGCCTCTAGATCCCATCAGCAGCTCGCATTTTCGATCTCTCTCTCTCTCTCTCTCTCTCTCTCTCTCTCTCTCTCTCTCGGTCACTCGCTGAGGCGATCGTCTGTCGAGTCCACGCTATAATTCATGAAGAAACACGGTGCTCGAGAGAGACGGAGAGAGAGAGAGTGTAGTGGCTGCCTTGATATGCGACGACAGACTGCAGTATAGAACTTCGTGCTTACTCGCGTATTACACGTGCACTATTGTTGTATTTGGCAAACGAGAGCTTGGTCCTATTAATCGATGAGAGCATCGACAAGTTATGACATAATTGTGTACATATAATTGCACTTTGGGTTATAATAAATGACGATTTTGTATAGAATGTTATTCAACTAAAGCAGTTATTAGTTACTGTTTAAACATTATATGAAACCATCATATGTTTTTCGCATATCCTATATATGCATGCATTGTTAAATGTATTTAGAATATTGTAGTTCGCAATTCAAATTGCGTTAGTTAAGTCAATTAATGGAAAAACCAATCTTAATAATAATGCAGTACACAATATCAATTACAAATTATTTCAAGCAACAAGGATGTTCAAGATATTTAGCTAGTGTAACTTTTGCTGACTCGAAATTTTTCATTGTGATTAGAAATAAAAGGAATGAAAATTGTAAAAAAGTTTGCGTGCTTAATTATGCCAAATTATCTTCTAAAAAAAGTCCTACTGTGAAAATTGAAAAAATTTGATACCTTGAAAATTAATAGGAGAAAAGCTTAAGCCGGCCATAAAAGCTCAATGATACAAACGAAGTTTCTTCCGGTGGTTCGCGTTATTTTTAATTAAAAATTTCCATAATCCATCTTGCAGCTGTTCTGCTCCCTTAATAATAAACTCATCAGCGAGCAAAAAAGGATTATGAAAAATTTCTCAATTTCCATTTTTCACGCAGTTCTTTAAAAATTGATTAAAGCGAGCAACCGAAGTCAAAGGGGCCGAGATAAACGATGAAAATTAGAACAGCCTATCAAGTTCAGCGTGATACGAGTATTACCCAGCCACAGAGAATTTTTTTTGTTTCAACGATGTGGCTACCTATATGCATGTGAAATGGATATATTATATAGGAAATCGATTAATTTTTATATCCAAAGTTCGAATAGGCATAAAGGACAGAGGGCCAATTTCTGACACTATTTAATCAAATTCGCCAATGCGGTAGGAATGACCGGACAGGAGTCAGGGATGAAAGAGGAGTAAGAGAGAGGGAGAGAGAGAGCGACGCCCGAGCTCTACCACAAACGAGCGAGTCGAACTCAAATTCACGGGAATATATCCCATTTGGGGAAGGCTTTCTACTGCTGCTGTGGTCTTATACCGGGTGCAAGAATGGATTGCGGTGAGGACGAGTGACGGGAAAACTAAACGCGACCCGATCGCCGGTCAGTAGTGAGGGACGAAAGTTATATAGTGTGAAAAAACACGTATAGTAAATATAAGTAATGATAATGTGCATTACATTATCTTTCTTTGTAAATATACGAATAAAATATGCATACGAAATAATTCTTACTTATTTTTCCTCGTTAGAAAATTAATGGGTCCAACTGGTTGGTATACGAACTTCTATCTGGATCTGTAAGCTAATATTTAATCAATATCTAGTCACAAACTGATTAGAAACCTGTGAGAATATATACGTACAGTCCCCTGTTGAAAAAATCCAACTGGTTCCATCTGAATTTTTCAGGATTCTCCTGGACTCTATGTCTGGATATCCAAGTGGATCCAGCTGGTTATTTCCAGGTCCTAAATTATTATAACTAATTACGAAAAACTGAGGTAAGCGTAGTTTGGGTGTCCATATTTGATGATACCATGCGGATGATAATACCTAAACTGAGTAATTGGGCTTTAATATTCTAATTTTTAACTTTTTCTAATTTAATAAAAATATTAAAAATTCAAATATTAAAGCCCAATTTCCCGGTTTAGGTGTTATCATCCGTATGGTATTAACAAAAATGGTCTTCCAATTTTTTGTAATTTCAAAAATCTACGACTTGGAAATATCCACCTGAATCCGGACTGAATAGACAGTCCCAAAATTCAGTTCGGGATTCCGCTAGATTTTATTTAGTTCAAATTATACTTGTTAATGTAGCTATAACGAGGAAAAAGATCGAAAGTAAATCCTCTCTGCATCGGTGAAAAAGCGCTCTGGCATACAAAAGTCCAGCTTGGGAAATAAGTCACGTGTTACACTCGACTGATGGAATGTTCAACTGGGCATTTCCCCTGAATTTTCTCCTATGAAAAAAGGAGGAAAGGGAAATGGAAAGAAAGAGAGAGAGAGAGAGAAGTCGAAACGCACAGAAGCGAGTACATAACGCTACGTCACATAGGTTGTGCGGTAGCCGATACGAAATGGAAGCTTCTAATACCTCGGCTGCATCCTGGATTCCGGATATTGAGCCTGTCGAAAACATCGGTCACAATCTTTGTGTGTGTGTGTGTGTGTGTGTGTGTGTGTGTGTGTATGCGTGCGCACGGCGAGTAAAGACCGAAGACACGTGCGTACGTGGACCGATCGACTATACAGAAATAGTTTATTCGCGCACACGCAAAAAGACCAGATATTCATCCCCTTGCCTAGCACCGTGTTTTTTATTCCTTATGCGTCCCGACTTTTATTATGAGGGGCGTAGCTGCGTGCTGGAAAACGTCGACGCGCTTTTCCGCGGATCGATTATCGGTCGGTGAGAAACAGTCTTGAAAAGAGGCGGAAACAAAGCCACTGCAGTGAGGAATTTATGGGAGGAAAGGGCCGACAGACTGTGGAGAGTTGAAGTCGTTGCGATGGGAACCCACGAGGCCGTTCCAGAGAGAGTTGAGATAGTGGGATACAATCTGAGGGTTGGTTCAAGGCTCCCGGGTTACGATCGCGGTGAAAAGTTGGTCCTTTGCGAAATCGTACACGATATACTCGCGCTCTGATATAGACCGAAATCAAACAGATAGGCGAAGATTAAAGTTTCTGTATATATGTAATCGACATGGCATCTTTAGATTTGCGAGCTTATTTGATCTTCTACCGAATTAGCTCTATATATACATTTATGCCATGTATTTTTCAATAATGTCCTCTACAATACTGTGTTCACCTTTACGTTGGTCTTAACTTTGGTTGCCCAGGCACATTTCAGGATCGTCAAATGACTAACTTTCATCCGGGACTGTACATTGAGGAGACCCTTAAAAGGGGGGGGGGGGCACTTTTATCTTCTTTACGGCAGAGGCACGAGTATGAGGGAGAGCTGCGCTGTAAAAGGACTCGGCCAGCGCAATAATAGAAGAAGGAGAGCCTTGTTCATAGCCGTCCGCGATTATAATAATCGTGAACGAGTTGGGAGCTATGGGGCAAGCGGCGGGAGGTTATGGAGGGTAAAAAGCTTTTTATGGGGGGGGGGCGAGGGGGGGAGGAGAAATCGTGAAGGTAAACGAGCGCCGCGCTGGAATTTTCCGGGCTGCGCAGCTTAATGCCCGCGCGCACTTTCTCGGGGTTCGGGCGCCGCGAGACGAGCGTCCCGACCATTTCAGTTATCGGTAATTGCGAAACGAGCTTAATCGAAGGCTTTATTTTTCCCCGATAATTGCAGGTGCTTGTAATTTCGTTAGGTCGCGCTCGCTCGCGTGCGTCGCTGCACAAGTTCTTTCGCAGACGAGGAGGAAGGTGGCGGAGGAGGAGAGAGAATACAGCGTCGCGCTCCTGCTATATAACGGTTGCTCATTGTAACGAAAGCGAAATAATGGACGCGAGGGCCTTTGTTTTTCTTTTTAATATTTTCTTCTCGCCGGAGGGAAAGAGAATGCGCGGCGTCAACGTATATGCTTATTAGCATTTCTTTTGCCTGGAAACTTTTTCCCCCGAGTTTCATCGACACTTTTATAAATAAGTTAATTGTCATGCTCGTGTACTGAAAACAAAAATGTTATTTTACTTGTTGTGTTGCTCTTATCTTTTTTTACCATATTTTGTCGATTAAGCTTTAAAATTTAGTTAAGACTAAATTAATGCAGTTCTTAAAAGTCTTTGAAGTTGGACGTGGGAGTCAATAAATTGGCGTGCATGAAACATTTTTATCTAATTATAGGATGATTTGTGCTAATACACTCCAATTAATGTTGAAATTTCATATCTTTTTAGAAATATTAAAAAAATAAATTATAAAGATAACATTAGATTGTGTTGTTATTCAATTTAACGTGCATATGCTTATCTATTTATTCGGCAAAAGGTAAGAAATCTGTATAATGATATTGTCTACATTATTTTCCATTTATAACACATCTGCTCATTTGTTAAAAAATCTACAAATATTTATGACAAATATCTATAATATAAAGCTAATATAAATTAACTTGTATTGGTAACATTTTCCAGTTTTTAAAAATTTAAAAAAATATGATACGACCACTTGTATTATTTACACGCATTCCAGTGAAGTAGTTGAATTGGCAATTTACTTTAAGGATTATTTTGAAAACTCTTATCCGGCATTTTATCCATATTACATTATGAAGTACCCTGGGAAGCACTCTGGGAAAAGCCCAATCAATTGAAAACGAGTTTCCTCCACAGAGTGAAAGAAAATTACCTTTCAAACTCATGACTTAATGAAACTGCGCATACAATAGCCTAAGCTTTTACCGCAGGAGAATAATTTTGAAATTTCGTATAAAAAAACCTAATAAAGTCATCCTCTATTCCGTACATCGAATGCTCAATTAAGCATCTGCTAAAGCTTTTATTCCAAGCAGAGAAAGCAACAGCTGTATTATCCAGACAGAAAAAGAAAAACAAGTCGGATAAAAGAAACAGTCGACATAATCATCGATAGCATCGCATAACGCGTTACCTCAGCGACAAATTATCGCTTTGCACACGCACATATTAACTCCGTAACGCACGCAGACACGAGTCAATTAGCGAGTCATAATCATTAGCACATCGTGTTTCCCTCCCACCCCTCCCTCTCTCTCTCTCTCTCTCTCTCTCTCTCTCACCTTGCCTCCTCTCTCTTCGCTCTAGTTTCGCACGCACGTAACTCCCGGCACGTAAAATAAGAATAGGCAAAAAGAAGCCGTTATAACACATCGGCGAGCTATCGCTTCCGGGCTTGCTCGCACGGATTCTCGCTCGGTCGAACTCGAAACTGCCGCGTAATGCACACACACCTAACAGCTACGTAGAGAAATGCGCGGAAACGAATCGATTGCAGCTTACCTCCCCCGCGGGCGCATCTTCTCTTAGCTCTATAATATTATTTGCCCCGGCATTTTTCTTCAATCTCGTCGTGACCCAGTTTTCGCGCCTTTATATACGTATATACCGCCAACCTACACTACCTGATTCCTGTGTATACACACGTATATATATATACGTGTGCGTGGATAAAGTTGGGGGCGTTTTCTCGAGTTGGGAGCCCTTCTATCTATGTGGCAAAGAACGAGAGCGAAGGGGAGAAGATGTCGCTCCGGTTCGTCGGTCGGCTGCAGATCCGCAAAGCAAGATGGCTCCGAGGGAGATTATGATGCTAATGTGGCAGAGAGGGGACTTGCTGATGGATTATTTTAATCGACTTATTTGTAACCCTTCTCTGTCTTTTGGCCTCTTTTCCTCCTTCTCTACTTTTAGCCTTGCGGATCGTATAATGATGG
>UELU01141654.1:24065-62984 GCA_900490025.1 Megastigmus dorsalis
GGGGGGGGGGGGGAGTCGCGGAAGTTGGGAACAAGGGGCGAATAATTTCAATATAACCGACCTGTTAAAATAATAATATACCGAAAATACTTCCGGAGCTCGAGCAACAAGCCCCATCGATTTTTGCTGCAATTACGGGGGCCGTCTATATAGCACACGCAAGGAAGGAAATTGCGCTGAAAATCGGCGGCTATGTAGCGAGACCCGGTGGGTATAAGGTCGAGAGCGAGAGAGAGAGAGAGAAAATCCGAGATATCGGGCATAAGGGTGAAAAGCCCGTACACCCGAAAAAATAAAACGGAGGAGAGAAAGGTGGATTCCAAGTGGTGCACGATGGTGACTGATGTACCGAATAGATATGCACGTATATACGTGATATCGAATCTTCCTCCGGTGTCATGTCGGTGCTTTTGTGATTGCGCCGTGATAAATCACGCCTGCGCGTCATTCGGAATTCCGCCGGAGTATATATGCTTCGCGTGTGCACGGGATTTCTTTTTGAGTGGCATGAAGAATTATTAAAAATCATCGAACATCTGACGAATTTAGGAAAGCATTTTTCACTTGTGAAATTCAATGCGCGCCGCACAATACATTTATTTTAGAACTGTATGACGTCCATGAGGATTGGATCTTTTTCATTTCTCATTTTGACTACTTAGATTGAAACATTTTGTGTCAAGAAAAAAAAACAAAATCACATTTTGTTCTGCTTTTATTTCATAGACTTATTATATATATATATATATATATAAGTTTTATCATGCAAGAACACCATTACTATGTACATATACTTGGTCAATTATTTTTTATCTGTTTATTAATATTCAAATGCCAATCTATCCGGGCTTTTAGTGTAAAGGAAATATGAATTTCAAATGTAAACTAGAACCGCCTGAGTCGTAAAAATTGAAAGCTATATGACCTAATGAGATAAAGCAAAACATAAAAATAAATCGTTTGCCATCTGTAGAACTTCTCCGAATAAAAGTAAAATTCAAAAAAGTGATTTTTCCGCAATCTTACAACACGGCAATATCAACTGCATTTAATTTTTGACCATTCAATATCCCAACGAATGCATATAGGAAGGCACTCATGCATCAACGCAGCAGCAACATCCACTTTGATGCATTGGCATTCTTTAAAAAAAAAAAATCATTCTGCCTGCTTCATCGATTACGTGACGCGTCGCGCCTCTGTGACTTCCAAAGCTCGCAACTTTGATTTACTCGCTTTTGAGTTGCGGAAAAAAAAGGAAAAAATTCGGCGCGCCGCCCGCAGAGTCGGCCTACCGTAAAATGAAAGCGCTTCCGTGGTGCTTTTGTACGTGGTAATGCGCTTACGCGGGTACCACAAAGGGTCAAGCTTCTTTTTAGCTGCCCTATTCCTGATTAACGAGGATCGTTGTAAGTTACAAGTAGAGTTTTATAATAACATTGCGGTCGATGCACGCGAACGGTTTTCTTCGCCTTGCGCTGTATACAAACTCGCTGAAAGACGCGTTTGCCATAGGAAATAAACCTTTACCGAGTATTTTTTTCTGCGATACTTTGAGTTCAGTTCCTTTTGCGCACGTTCCTTATTATCTTATTACTGTCCATTGGAGGCATACATTTCCTCTGGGAAACTATTAAAGTGTCTCTTTCACAGTCGCCGAAGCTGTTATCTTTATATATCATTCCATTAAATTAAAGGAAAAATTCGATAGATCTCTAAAGAAACGTATGAAACTTATTTCAGAAAAAGGAATTCGGAAAAACCTTAAGTTTATAAAAAAATATTCAATCTTTACGATATTGGAAACTTATAAAAGTCATAGCCTAAAAAATTCAGTCCTAAAACGCCATGAAAAAGCATATTTGAATCGTAGTAACTGGCAGCTCCATGGGTTGAGTTTTAAAATGATGAATAATCTATTCTTGGACACCAATTCACTTCTGGAGTATAAAACCGCAATCTGTAACACTGTTTTGAATATTGTAAAAAAATGCAGTTTATTGCCGACAGCTATCTAAGATAAGTTCATCTTCACATAATGTAACCCATCTTTTCCACCGAACTACTGCATAAGTAATTTTTCATAATTTTCTGCGTAGCTTCTGTGATTAAATATAGTATAATCCTTGTATAAGTTAAAATACGTGAAGCACTGATTGAAACTAAGCTGGAATCCCTCAGTGCATCGAATTCTTGCAATAAATATACCAAAATACCACAAATAACATGATCTTAGCGAAAGCGCCTGGGGGATGTTTTTCATTGTATATGTAAAATATGTGAAAAATACTGAAGCACTATTTTAGATTTTTGTATTGTTTATCTGAATTACCGTAAAGCATGTTAAATTATGAATTATTATATAATATTCTAGCACTAGTTTTGAGTTCTAGCCATATAATTTCTATTGTATTCAGATCTATATGAACTTTTATATAGGTTCCGGAAATTGTAAAAACAAATTTTAAAATTAATTTCCGTGTGCTTTTGTTAATGAAGTATACGTTCCTCCTTAAATTTTATTGAAACATATATAAAGTTAATTTACCTAGTTCGATTTTTGTTCAATCTGAAAACACACTTACTCGCGATTATCTTCTACCCACACATTAGTTTTATAATAAATTCAGGGGAATATACAGAATAGAGGCATTAAGTGATGCTGTTATCGATTTATCCTTAACAAGATTTCCGCACGAAAAGTAGCTGCACCCGCAAACACGTTTACAGCAAATCGTTAAAAGCCGCGCCTCCCCGAAAATCCCCTCCAACGATATAAAACTGGACGTCCATGACTGGACAATCGACCAACCGCGTTCTCGCTTAATAAGAGTATATAATATTAATATAATATTAATGTCGATCGCGCGAATCCTCGTGTATGGCGTGTATTAGATTGTCGCAAGGGTGCCGGCGGCACCGGCGGCGCCTCGTCTCGCCCCCATAAATTATGAGGCAACCGCGCACTAGAGACATGTATACGAGAGAGAGAGAGAGAGTGGGTATTAATTGCCATCGCAGCGATTAGGCAAGCGTGAAACTCGCTAATCCCACCATTTTGAAATATCGCGCTTCAGTGATCGACTATTATGCGTGCGATCGTCATTTGCGCCTCGAGAACGCCGCCACGCACATCGCGCTACATACCCACCTAACGATAGCTGCGGCCCTGTAACAAAACTAAAAATGCAAATTTCCCTCTGCACCTTTTCCCTCGCTTCGAATCGCGCGTCACATTTCAAGTCTGCAGCTTTGGAGGTGCGAGCTGACGACCAATCTGTCCCGAATTTTTAATAGATCCACTTTTCATTGTTAGGCCATTGCCCCCCTCGGTTTATTCTTTGCGCACATATGCGTTCGATGGATGGGCAAATATGTGCGCGACGATGGAAAATGCGGTTCAGTTGAATGGAGAATCAAAAGGTATAATGTTTTGCCAGGTGAATGCCGAATCGGCTGGTAAAGGGGAGTCTATGAAAGCATTAAAATTTGATGAGAAAATTGAAAGCGAATTTTAATCACTGCGAGATAATCATGAGAAAATAATATGCATAGCACACTGTGTACATGTATAGTGTTCATATAAATATAAATATTAGTTACTGCATCTAAATTCATTCGTGCAGATGTAAGTGATTACTTTGTCGAGAAAAAACGTAATAAGAAAAATTGATTCTTTAAACATTTTTCAACTTTATTGACGCAATAAGCACAGCATTAGGTAGAAAACGTAAAATAGGATTTCATGTGTTTTGGGATGATGGATTAAGCAATTAAATATGTGAATGAGGAAGAGATTTCCACACAGAGAAACCAGCAACTTTTTAATTCAAATATATTTTTTGAGAAAAGTGCGACATAGGTAAATAATATAAATAATATTCAGATTTACATATAGATCAATAAATAGATTCAAACTAAGAATATTGCTCTACTAACCACGAATATGCTTTATAATATGCGTCCATGATACTACATGAAAATGTAGTCGAACGTCGAGTCAATGTAATAAATATGAAATCAGCTAATAACACATTCTCTCGCGAGACGAAAGTGCGCACATAATACGAGAAAACAGACAGACGCTAGGCGTACGCATGTATATATATGTACAGCCATAGAACATCACCCGATAGCTTTTATTCCACGCAGTAGATGGAAACGTTAAATTCAAAAGCTCGCCGCGACGCGCGCCATTGCATATTTAGCGTAACGTGTATACCCGCACCGCTCGGATTGCGTATATATGCTGTTATATATATGTGTATATTATATATACATATAGGAAGAAAACATATAGTATTGTGATGCCGCGCGCGGCGCGCGTGTGAGCGAGAAATCCCCGGGTTATATGGACGTAGGGACGAGGAGCCGTTGCGAGGTGAATTTTCCTCTACTACCTACCTGTACGATAGTTTATATGCGCGCGATGTGTCACAGTGCTCTATACATCGCAGCTATATTTTATATACACCAGTCATCTTCGAATCATGGATGTCGCGAGTAGTGTTATTATACCTATTCGCTTTAGTTGTACGAGTGTCGGGCTATTCTTCAGCGTTGGCTTCGAATTTTGAAAAAAAAAAAATGTATTGTTACAGGCTGACGTTGGATATATTGAAGTGAAATTTCGACGAAATATCACATTCTTGCTTTTTATAATATCATCTGTGGATATATTCTTAAACAAAATAAATGTTGAGATATAAATATCGATTTAAATGATAATGCTTTCATTTCGACCCATTAATTACCTTATATTGCATTTTATGGTATAAGAAACCTGAAGGAGGAATATATTAAAGTTCCAGAGCATAGGGGATATTAAATTTCAGTGCAACCCTTATTATGACTAAAAAATATATATATATATATAGTCATCAAAGTTGATAAATAGCGTTCAAAAGGTTTAAGCTATATATCGAATAATAAATTTCAACTTAATCTTAAACAATTGTTCCGCTCTATCAAATTAACTATAAATAGTGTACAGTATCAAATCAAATATTATATACAAAAAAAGCAAAAGTCGATCCTTTGATTATAGCACACAGCAGCAGGATAAATCTTTACGTACCAGCTCGCGGGTCGTAATGGGATGGAAACATTTTCTCGGAAGCACGCGCGCATCCCAATGGCGAATATTTACATGCTCGATATATCGATACTCGCTGTAGACGGCCGTGCGATCGTTTTAGCGAAACGCCCTCTCCAACGAAATTCATCCGCACGACGTGCTCACGCAGTATTCGCGTATATATACGTCGGGCGCGCGACTCTCTGTTCACTACGTGTATGTACGCGTGCCGTTTGCGTATATTGTAAAGATGCGAGTCAAATATCGGCTATACGAAGCGACGCCTCGACTAAGTAAACGCGTGCTTTAATGGGCGCTATTATTAAATGTGCGACTAAATTATTGTCACCATGGGCGTCAACTTACGACGAGGGAGACGAGTATATATGCATAATTTACGTTGAACAAGGTTTAAGGGGGGATTGTAGACAAGGTCTAGCAGATAGAGCAGTTTGCAAAGTTAACGTTAATGAATTGCTTGCGGGGGATTAGGTTTATGTTGTCGAGTACACTATTGTTATAAGTGTTTGACAAAAGGTTAGGGAGAAAGAAGATTATTCATTATGTTATTCGTAATTGAAGATTCTGAATACTGCATCTGATGATATAGTATCGAAAATTTCTATACATAGTACATAATAAAAGCTATATTTTTACGAACACTGCACGGTGGTGCCTTATATTTTCGTTGAGCTTCAAAAATTTCAGTAGCAATAAAAATTGCATTTGAGCAAATTATTTTTTTTCATATAAGAATGCAAGTATGTGCGTATGTTAACAAGTGATAGATTTTCTCTGCGAATTTTTGACGGCTCGAGCTGAAACTTCGAAAATTTTCTTACTAGGTTATATAGTAGAAAAGTTTCTATTTTGAGCCATATCCATCGAAAGATTTCAAAATGATAGGCCTTTTAAAAACATAAAAAAATCATTTATAGCTTGAAAAAAATCTTTTACAAAAAATATAAAAATAAGAAGTTGAATAAGTAACTATAAAAAATAAATCTTTTTTATTCACTTTTTCCTAAGATCAATTCCTTATGAAAGATAGAAAAACGACTAAAATTAATAAAGACCATCGATTTTCTTTCGTAACTTGAAAAGAATTTATTTTCCACAGAATTATCAAATATAAAACTTGAGTAAAACAACAAAACAAAACTTTTCTCTAATAAACATTTTCTGCTAGGAGCGATTCATTTTAAAATAACAGTGGAAAAACTATTTAAAACGCTTACATAAGATAATAAGAACGCTTTTTGGGCATTAACACAAAAAAATTATTAATTTCTCATAAAAGTGTTGAATGTAAAAGTTACAGAGTAGAAAAAAAAAACTTTTTCTATTGAACATTTTTTGCTATACTATAGGAGGAAATTATTTTAAGATAACAATTGAACCAGCCGTAAAGATTGTTCCTTAAAAAGAAAACGCTAGAATACGATCGGAGTACCTAAGTCTTAGAACTTCGCACTAAGATCGAGTAGTTAACTATATAGACTTCTGTGCTATTTCTAATTCTATATAAAATTATTATTTGTGTATAAAACCATCGTATTTAGAAAAACATTTATTTAAATTCATTGATCACACGTTGTTTTTAAGTATCAAGGGTACATGCATGTATACATTTTATCTCTTTTTCGATTTATTTTCCATGCGTTTTATTTGTACTTCGAAACGTGCTTGACACAGTAATCAAGGACTTACATAACATGTAACATTTTGCAAAATAAACTGACGTTATATTTGACGCGATATTTTCTATTGCAATTTATTTGTAATATTTTATGTGTACAAGAATAATATTAAAAAAATAAATAAATCAGTTTTACAATTTTCACAATGATTCATAATCAAATTCACTGTACATGCGATAATGTCCGATCAGTGCTTCCTTTGCTGAGCGCGTCCGAAGGCGGCAAAAGGAAAGTTTAAGCAGTCCGATAAAGCGATCGCTCTGACACTAGACCGTGTCGTTCTCGATCGAGCGCATCAATGACACATTTGCGAAACTCGCCTCATACCGAATCTACAAACTCGCTTACAACTTACCAAGCGATCTGTCGCTCTCTCGCAAATTAATGCAAATCTCGCAGCAGCAGCAGCAGTAGCAGAGAGTAAGGGGGAAAGGGAAAGATCGCATCCGATCGATTAATCGACGAAACTCTGGGGTTACGAGCTAGCCACGCTCGCGAGACGAACGACGAGTTGTCCTGCTGCTGCGGCTGTTGTTGCACGAGGCCCTGGCTCGTGTACGAGGCATGAATTACGGATTAGTGGCCGCGGGAGCGATAGTCGTGCAGACCGTTGTGCCAGAGTGTACGGGGCATGCGAGAGAGAGAGAGAGAGAGAGAGAGAGAGAGAGGAGGGAGGAGAAGCAAGCCTTGACCCGTTGTATATATGTGCTCGAACTGGGCTATTCCATGTGTTTCGACATCGAAGAGTCCCAAAATATGAGGTGTAAGTGTACGTGGGAGAAAATATTTGACAAGGCAAAGTGGTATGTGCTGTTGTATGACTTCGATGGAACTCTTATGCATCTTTTGATTCTTTTATTATTTTTACTTTGTATATTTAATTCTTTTCAGTAAATATTACGTGCTTTGTATTGCATATGCACAATACGTTTGAATTTTTGCAAAGCTAAAATGTTAAAAAAAAAATACGATAAGCTAGTTTACCACAGCTAAACGTCCATAAATGTTGTGTAATATTAGAACAATTTTGATAAAGGTATAATTTGAAATTTATAGGATTATTGAAATACAATTAATCTCATTGCAATAACAAAAAGAAATTTAAACTTATTAAAAATAAATTTAACAATGATTTGTTAAAACTAAAACTTTTATTTTCTAGAAAATTTGAATACCATTATGCACAGTAAAGAAATTACATGCCCTATGGTATTTTAGTAAAAATTATTAATTCTTAGGTGTATTCATTAATTAAAATACAATATTATTCTTTAATCTAAACTTTCTTTAACGCTGCAATATAAAATAACAAGCGAATAAGTCACAATTTGGTGAAAGTCACCCACATTCGCACTCGCACGAATGTATTCCATTTGAAGGGTAGACTCGTACATGTGTTCCCTCGTGCCACTGATACCGAGAAGAGTTTGCTGATGAAATCCAGTGACGAAATGTACACCGGGCCCGCATTGTGTGCTCCACGAGCGCTTTTGAGCAATTGCGCACTGTTGTAAAATGTATTTTATCGAAAATGAAACGGCTTGTTTACTTTCTTCGTACTGTTCTTTTCGGGCTTTTTTGTATTAGCACGCACCAGGTTACGCCAACTCTATTCAAATCCATATACTACGATCTTTTACACTTTTTGTAGTATAAATATTACACAAATACACTTGAATTTTATTGCTTCTTTTGGACATGCATTTTTTTCTATTAATAATACAAAATTATCAAAGTGTTTGTTTTTACAATGTTTTACAACCTTTTCATACCGAAACAAATATAAGATCGTCTTATTCTATGAAATAACTATAACTATGATCGAAGAAGGATATCTCAACGAGATTAACAATCACTTGAGTCCAACTAACCTTAGTGCATGCGCTGCGTATAATGTTTTTTTTATACAACATGTGTAAAGGGCGATTTTGCACACATAGCGTGGAAATAGTATATTACGATACCGGTGCACGAATTAGGCGATTCACGTACAATGTGAGGATGACTTACGCGCAAGCGTATCGTATGCTTTTTTTTCAACTCAGTGTGCGACATGCGACTTTTCATGCGTGTTTTTAATGTGCGAAGTACCCGGTTCACATATTTTGGCGAACAGTTGCAAAGTAATTTACTTCACGCACTGAGTGTGCGAAATGATTTATATTGTACACTAAGCATCAAATTACAAAAAAAATGTTATAATTATGAACGCCATGTAGCTGAATATTAGATCATATCAAGTGTAACTGACACATGCACAGTAAGTACTACACTTACTCTAGATGACTTATAATGTAATTTAAAACCATTTTGAAGGAAAACAACGTCTCTGTAAAGGTAAAAATATATTTGTTCTGTCAAAAATTGGTGGTCGAGTACTAGTACATGAAAAAACCAGTACTCAGTATCTAGCTACCCTATATGCACCACTATAAATTTGGAAGTGATGTTAACAAAACAACAACACCTGCAAAGCACTATGTTGCAGGTTAGGGTTCTGTTCATATGTACATGGTGTTATCTATGTAAATATTATTGCTACGTATATTAATTTCAATAAAAGTATTAGTTGTATTAAAGTAGTCTTTTCCTAACTGAACTACTCAAAATAAATCTCAAATAAAAAATGTACGTATAGCGATATATTTTTTATTGTAAAATTCATAAATTGATATGAATAGAAAGTGCGACAGCAGCACAATTTATAAAATGTTTTATTATCACAAATCATAAAAATATCGATACTCGACACTCCAATTTATCTGATTTCAATACGACTATTTTCCTGGTATGTCGAATACTGGGAACATATAAATAACTTCAAAAGAAGAGAGGAAAGTGCAAACAATACTAGTGTGCCAAACAAAGGATACTTATAAAAATATGGGTATAATATGCATACATAAAAATGATGATATAAATAAAAATAAAAATTGAAAATAATGCAGGTCAGAGAAATAGAGGAGCGATTCGAGTACGATGGAGAATCGGCTTTACTCTTACAGCTTTTATTTTATTTTGCATATGTACTGGCAATGTAAATGTTAACGAGATTAAAAGAAAAAGAAACAGGTACAACGAATGACAAAAAAAGACGGAAGAATGATAAAAATAACGGGAGAAGTAGATGAATGATAATTAAGATTTAATATGATTAATCTTAATTATATACATATATATGAAATATAACTGGCGTCTATTATTCAAGGTTTTGTAAAGCACATAACTGGCAACAGCGCTTAAAATAATCATAAAAGCATTTGATTAACAACTTTGCTTGCCTTTGGTAAGTAAATTGTTTCCCTTTGATGCACAGCAGTCAAGATGTACTATTTGAAAAAATTTTAAAAGTATAACTGCGCAAGATACATACGGTATACGGACCTACAATACTCAGAACATATAAACCTACATAATTGCATACCTATACATTTGGAACCGATAAACTAAAACTCCAGGAACTCAAAGTCCTTGAGTAGAAATCTATGAATCGTGAGCTATAAACTTGAAGCCCCTTCATAATTGGCTTTAGATCTATTGAATAGATTGTTTGTTTTCTATTTTAGAATTTGAATTTTGGTTTATTCGCGTCTCACACTTTTATAGCTTACAGTTGAGAAAAATAAATATATATTTTGCTTCGCTTCAGTTTTTTTCAATATTGTTATTAAAAAATATATCAACGCTCACTTCTATTATATTGAAACCCATCAGAAAATAAAATTGGAAAATTGTCATCGATACAAAACTTTCTCTTTGAGAAAGGCAAAAAAAAGAAACATACTAATAATTAAACAGAATAATTAAAATTAATTTATAAATCCGCCAAATGTCATGCAAACCAATTGAAAGTCTGCGTTCAGATCGTATGTTCACCTTGACTTTTTAATTTGACATTTAAATGACACATTACGATCGATTCCTGGCTCCGAATCTGGACAAACAAAAGCGTATTAATATAGATTGAACGTACATCCCATTGCAAAGCATCCGTACATATAGCATTCAACTCTCCCTGTTCACTAATATTTATTCACAGATTTGGCTTTGATCTACTGTAAATTCACGATCCAATATCCTGTAACATATAATCTGCAACGTCACTCAAATTAAAGCCCTTCGATTTGAGTTATTACATGCATATACAGAACACCGCATGAAAATCTGTTTGAAATTAAAGCCCTTCAATTTGAGTTGTTACATATATAGAACACCACATGACTCGTGGCTTAAAATCTGTGTCATTAAATATTTCAGCTGAAAATGTTGCTTGGAGGATCCCTCGTCTTAAATGTACTGGAGAGTTAATCAATACTAAATTTTCAATTAGTTTAACCGTGCTACACGAAAGCCTCGAGCGATTAATCGACCGAACTACACTGTCCAACTAGTACACAACAGTGCAATTAGATTTCAACAATCGAATACGCACGCGGATGCAAATCGCTATGGAGCAATTTCCAGAAAGCGCAAAAGCGCAAAGAGAAAAAAATGTCACTCGACTCGGGGATGCGAGGGAGCGGAAGGTGGGGTAGGTAGGGGTAGAAGGTATACAGAGAACAAGCCGAACGCAAGAAAAAGAAAGAACAAAACGAGCAGGAGGGGAAGAAGAGGGAGAGAGAGAGAGAGAAAGAGAGAAAGGGGGATAGAGACACAAAGGAGAACAAGTGCTCGAGCACGCGAAAGATGCGATATACATCGCACGCCCAATCTGGGGTACGCCCGCGAAGTGAAAGGGGGTGTGTTGTTGCGCTGCAAGGGCCGCGCGGATTCGCTTCCGTGTCCCACTGGCACTAATGACCAGCATCCTCCTCTGTCTCTCTCTCTCTCTCTCTCTCTCTCTCTCTCTCTCCGCCACCTCCAGCAGCCCAGCATTTCGCTCTCGCTTTCTCGGCTCTACTGCTCCCCACCTACTCCGGTGCACGCGCGCACCCCCCGGGGATATATGCACCGGCTGCACACCAGCCCCACCACCGCCGTCCTCCTCGTGCAGTTACCCCTTCCTCGTGCGCGCGACACACTGATCGCGTGCATTACGTCACCATGAGTGCCAGAGCAAGCGAGAGAGCGAGAGAGAGAGAGAGAGCGAGAAGCAGAATCGCTGCCGCAGCCACGAGAGCTTCCATCGCGCGTTTCCATGCCAGCGCACATCTCGCGCGCACGCAAAAATGGAGGGTGGAAGGGGCGAATGGTAATGTGGATTGTATACGATCGCCCGAGAGAAGGAGAGCCCGGGTGTGTGATATATACTATGTGCGCGTTTGTCTTCAGCTCTCTCCTCCTCTCACTCTCTCTCTCTCTCTCTCTCTCTCTCTCTCTCTCTCTATCTCTCTATCTCTCTCTCGTTTTCTGCGTGCGCGTCGCGGTGATTCGCTGCAGCTGCAGATTAAGCTGGAAGCTGTTAGGCAGAGGTGGCGGATCCTGGGATTACTTATAGGTTCGATAAGCTTCAGACTTGAGCTTAGGTTGTAATATTAAGAAATCAAAGTTTTATTAACGTCTTTTGAAATTCAAAATGAGTGCGGCATTGTAGAAGTCTAAGGGGATATGCAGAATGACGTCTTCAGATGGTAGTGAAGATGTGGGAGAACTGAAGTAGTTAGAGCGAAATGTTGAACATAATGAGTTGCATAAAAATAACTTTTATACAAAAATTTCAATTAAAGTTATTAGATGAATATAGGTCATAACAAAATCACATTAAAAACTTGCATTTTGGATGATTGAAATATAATCCATTTTTAAAGTGCCGAATATTTTTAATTAAATTCGTAATATAGAACGAGTTATAGTGGACACAGTTATTTAGTCATAATAAGTTAAAATTTAGTACAATTTAGTATTGCCTTTACATTTCCAGCAAGTAACTTGCAGAAGAAAATTTCAATGCGCAATCGCACTTTTAACTGTACAAATGATAAATAAATTTTTGCTTGTGCAGTTGTTTCATCCAGAACTACGTATTTCTTTTAACATTGATTAAAAAGGAATATTAGTATTATATTTACTTTAAAGCTAATAAGCTGCTTTTATAAAGCTTATTTCGTGCTTGGATGGTCATAGGAAATTGCACGATTTTCTGAACTGAAATGCATAAAAATTTTATTATGAATTTTTTTCATACAGAAGAAAAACAAGCTTCGTTATTATTTTAAGTCTGTAATTTTATGTGCCATTAATTTGTAATGTCATGACACTGGCGTTCCTATTAAATTATAATGGTTTCATTCCCTTACATATTATAGGAGCGTAATTATTTTATTTTATTTTTTTACACGATCAGTACTTATATAAAAATATTTACTATTTATATATCAATTTTTACGAATCAAAATTGAAAAACGAATCACACTACATATAAAGAATTAATTATATAAATTAAAAAATCTAGTAATTTGTCCATCTGCATAGTTTTTAAAGAATAAATTATTAAAGAATCGAAGAAGCGCGAATTATTTCAAACAACCAACTATGTAACTTCCCTTTATTAGCAATAATAAATGTATGTTATAATGTTGGGAATTTCTGAAAAACACGTCATGTCATCTTCGATCCATTTGAGGTATCCTTTGTTTCATTTGCACTGCAATATATCAAATATATACTTATCGTGGAATTCCTTCGATTATTTGGAAGTCTGGTTAATTGCAGAGCGCGACCATTCGGCACTTCGTTCCAATCGTGTATTCGCGATAAAGAAGAAACCGATTTGTCCGTCTTATGCCCGTTGATGTATAATCGATCGATCGGCTTACGATAATTTGCGATACAGATCGCTCGATCTAACAAAACAATACGAGCGCTTACTCCTTCGCTACACATTATCGTTCAAGAACATTTGTAGCGATGCTTTACAAAGGAAGACGCTTGTTCACCATAAGGTCGTTATCAGGTTGATTATTTTCTGATCCTCGTGCTCGTCATACAATGAGTCATTCATCGAATATTTCTGAAGCTTAAAAAATCACTCTTTAACTGGAAAGTCTAGAATTATTTACCGACTAATTTACAATTTCGCTATTTTTATCAGGTAATACATTACAGAATACATTTAATCGGTCTAAAATTTATTTTAAAACATCTTAACGGGTGTATCTCAATCGAAGCAATTTATTATACACAGTAATGAATTTTGCGTACTTTTTCTGTCCAAGCAAAACATGAACAATTCCACTCTATGAAAATAGCAACTGTTTACTCCGTAACGCACATGCGGTTTCTTGGGTCTATAGTTCTCGCGCTTACACGTTGCTGCCGTGAGTGGCGCGGAATAAATTCGAATTTATTTATTAAATGCCCGTCAGTTTTTGTTAGCGGTGCAGTTATAAGGGACTCGCTGGGCGATTACTCGCTTGTCGCGCGCAGGTGCGCTCGGTAACGAGAAACGAAATAGCATCGACGCTTATAGACATACATGCGCGCATGTGTATGTGCCTTGTGTTCACGGAGCCATGGCTCGGAACTTGTAAAGTGTCTCTTCGAGAAAGTAGGGAAAATTGGATGCTTATTGACGTCGTTACACGCGCTTATTGCGCATTTTTAATGGGCCACGCATTTATGCAGCTTCCAGAAGATGTGTCATTACCATATAAGAAAATAACACACACTTTGTTTTTTTTTTGTATAACGAGAAAATAGTGTAAAGTTAAATTCGTGCATTATAAATATGTGCTATTTATTTTGCACGAGATTATTATGGACGGGAATTTATTAGTGCAGTGAGCATGAATGATGGTTTTTCCAATCGTTCGCTTATATCCTCACATACACGAAGTGGTTTTAAACGACAAGTTTTTCAGGTTATTAAAATGTGTATAGGCATATACGATTATTATGTCATACCTCGTTTATGAATTTCCTCAAAATATACCAAGTACTCAACTACACCTACAATTATGGAACTCAAATTTTTAATTATATCAATCCATACTTTATGTTCATTTTTTTTCATTATGAATTTTCATTAAAAAGTTTTACCAAACATAAATTTTCCATAAGAATTAAAACACTAATGACACCTGAACTATGTGAATGCATCTATTGTATAGTCTTTATAAAGCTCTCGTTTGTGCTATTCGCAGTATTTGAACATATACATACGCACTCGCTTTTTCATTATGGATGGTCTTCGACGTATTGGACCGACTCCTGCACTCAAAGAGAGCCGGTATCCATTCAACTGCTATTTGTGTTCTGGAATATCATAGTTGGGCTTAAAAATAAATAATAGAAATTATCTTCTGATTAATCTACAATAAATTACTAATTATGTAAGTTTCATATATTGAAAACCTTATCTATTACTGACAAAAGTACCGAAGTGAAATAACAAGAAGTATAACTGTTATGCCATCACGTTCTATGGTAATTAGCGGAAATAATTAGCAATGCAGAATTATTACGCATTTAATCTAAAACCACTGCTTAGCGACATGTGAATTCTACTATGGTTACATCATACAAAGCAACTTATAAGTGTTACAATCTTGTTTACTCTATAAACAATGGATGCAATTGTTTCTCTCATTCCCTTATCTTATTTGAAGTCTTTGAAAATAAAGAGTCAAAAGCGACGTGTGTTTCAACTTCCGCGTCGTAGAAGCTTGCCAAAAACGCTCGAGTTTTACAAACAATAACAGATAGACACGAAAACCACTTGTCCTGAGAAGTCGGTCGAGGAAAAACAGACATTTGTGCTCCAGAATTTTCACTTTAAATTTTAAGCTGTCAAACTAAAAAATATTGGATCCCGTCGACTTTTTGCTAATCGATCACGAATATTGTTTTTCTTTTTTCTTTCTCTTTCCAATCACTGCTCGCAGCAAAAGATGCAAAGTAAAAATCGATCAATAAATGAATATTAGTCACGTAGAAGAGATACGAATAACAAACACGTATTGAATTTTTAAAACGTCAAAGAATCTCTTCACTCGAAACACTTGACACCATGTGGTCAAACTGTAAGATAACGTGTGTGACAATCGGCGTGAGTAACCTTCAGCGATAATCAAACATTATTTCTTATCAGTAAACATATTACATATACATATCCCGTATCAATATACCATATTTGACTTAAACATATTCACTCTTAAATATGTAATACATACTTATATACACATACACCTTCCGATAACCATCTACTGTTCCTAATTATACCTCGCCTGCAAAAATCCACACAGTTTTGAAGGGTACAGCAAGTCTAGATCGCAATCGCTCGCTCCACCGTCCTTATTAACTCGTCTTATTAGCATATTAACGCCTTGACGCGAAAAAATCCATCTCTCTCTCTAGGACTCTATCTCTCGAGTACTCCTCGTCCCATTCCCTTTCCGCAATATATCGTGCAATTCACGGAGCGCTCACCGTTTCCATCTCCGCAATCATGTCGAAGCGCGCGCGCGCGTGCGTGTATTTGCATGGCAAAGGTACGTATTCACGAGCGCGAGCGCTTGAACTTGCCTTTAGTCGCAATTACGCGTTATATACGCGTTAGCGTCCCTGGATGTTGTCGAGTTACATCATAACCGACGTCTCACGTGACCGTAAGAGCGGGGACTAATGCTATACACGTATATAACCTGCCGCCGCCGCCGTTTTCCTTCGCTCACTGTGTCTGTGTGTCTGTGTGTTATGTCGTGTATAATGTACCGCAGTGTACGTCTCTTTCCTTTTTGTTACGCGAAGCTATGCATGTATAGCTCGGAGTGCATTTTGTTGCTTTAGAGAAAATAAGACGACGATTTTGCGTTCGTTTGCGGATGAGTTTGACTTCCGGGCGAAAGCTAGAATTATACTTGTCCTTTGTCGCACGTGGCCGACAGTTAAAGTGAATATCGAATGATTATATATATTCATCCGTTCCAAGCTTCTTGTTTATTGCAGCTAATGTTATGCTGAATTTACCGTATAATAATGTTTAAACTTAATTAATGTTAAAAAAGAAAAAAATGTATAATTTTGTTTATTTGATAGGGATTTTCAACGTTGAACAAAAACAAAGAGTGAATAAAAATTAGAGAGAAAAATTTATGCAATTCGAAATAAAGAGATTCTCGATAATGCAATAATGCCGAGAAGATTTAAGTTTAAGCGAGAAACCAATAAGTGTGAATCAGATGAATGATAGATTTTCAATTACGACTTGCATGCGGCTAATGCTGGATCGCACAGTACACACAATTATTTCATGAAAGCTGGAAACAAGAAAATCATTGTACGTAAAAATCACGTAATTCTTCGGCGAAACCATTATCGATGAGCATAAAACACATCAAATGTTCATTAATAGTCTCGTCATTGTTACTATGCATTTCATTATTAGCTGTAACAAGAAAACATATTTAATTTCTTTTAACCTCATTAATTTCTTTTTAATGGACGACATTTTCATACAGTCGTTACAATAAATTTGAAGGGGATGTCGGAGTGCTAATGACTGTTGCCTAACCATACATTGTTAGGCAAAAAAAAAGATACTTCACATATACATATCTTACAAGAAGAGGACAATGGACTCTCTCCATATTATAATAAAAATGATTATTACATTTGATAGTTGCACTATTTTGTTAAACGCGGCCAAGTTCTTGGAAAAAAATATTGAAGCGCTGTTCAGCATGACGAGCTTTGTGACCAGTCTTATATGTATATGTTATTGTAAAATATCAAAATTATATGCATTTACACTGTATTTAAGAAAAGAGCACCACCTTCAATATATCAATAAAGAATATTTATATCGCTTCAGATTTACCTTATTTTGTAAAATCTGATCAAAATACTGGAATAATGCCATGGAGTTATAGGTGACGGTCATATTTGGCTACGACTTCCCCGGAGAATGCTGACAAGATTTGATTAAAGTTGAATAATATGTACAATCTGTGCCGAAAGTTAGTCTTTTACAAAATCTACAATAATTAATTAATAAGGCATTTTTATACTTTACAGCTTAGTAGGAGTATAAAACACATTTAAGGAAACGATATAAGCCTTATAAAACTTTCATCGCAGTAACAGAAAATTAATACAGTTCTGTTTTAGAAATACAAATTTTACTGAACTGTATGCGATCATCATACAATTTAACTTTTACAAAGTTTCGATTATTTGTTTAAGTATTTCGCATTGATTCACTAACTGTGCTTGTATAAAATTTGTATAAAGTCGGTAATAATTCCCCGTCAAGAGTATTTCATCAAATTTCGTGTTAGTTAATCGATGCTAAAAAAATTACTAAATAATTTAAGCTTTTAAACAGTTAAAATGGATGAAAAATAAAAGAATGTTGACTAAATTTTCGATGCACACACAGCATAAATAAATTTGTAATTCTAAAATCTAGTTACATTTATTTTATTTTGCTATAAATAAAATTTTATATGGTTTATATCGTTTACTTGAGCATATTTTACATTCCTACTCAGCTAAAACTTAAAGAAACACCTTACACGCTTAATTATTTTACATATTTAGTAAAAGACTAATTTCCGGTAGACATATGTGGGATTCAACCTTAAAAGGCATAGTGTTTAGCCAGAACGACAAAAGTTTTACAGACTGGGCTAAAAATCGGTGTCTTACCATAGCCGCCTGCTTTTACTGCCACGAGTACGAAAGACAACTAAGTTTCACGCAAGGGGGTCAACTCATACCCTTATGAAATTAAAGTCTTTTCATTGAATAAAGAATAAAAACCAATTTCGTATAGACACACCTGGCAAACTTACTACGTACAACTATGAGTATTTCTCCTCGTCGGTTTTTAAGTTTTACTATATGATTTTCCAACAAACCATAATCAGAAATCCCCCTATACACCTGCGCAATAGCCTACATTGAAAAAATTTCGAGCATCCCGCAGAGTAAAGAGAACGCCGTATAAACTGACCGCGCGCGCGCGCGGCCCTTCAAACTCTCCGCGCCCTAAATACGAAGAGCCCTCCGTGCTCGGCATCGGCAAGCTCCAAAATTACATGGACCGCCTGTCTCCCAAAATCGAAATTCCTGTGCGCCAGAACGCACATATAGCCGGTCGTAAAAGAAAGCGAGTCGCCTTAGCCCGTGACACACACGCGATGGCCTCCGGTTAACCCCGCACGGAGCTAAAACATATAGCGCGTAACACCCGGGGATATCAGGCACTGGCGAGGCTGTCGTATATCCGACGCTGCTTTGGCTCAACATGGACGAGTTGAGTCGCGGTTGATATCCCTCACGTGTACCGGTGGCGGGGGATATTGTACGCCCTTTTTCACAGTGTCTCGTATATAGCTAGCTGTGTATCGTAGCGACGCAGAACGAGTGAGGACCGCGGATAAGTCCTCTTTTATATATTTATACCGCGCGAGCTAACCGCGGGAATAAGCGAACACGGTTCAACGCAGGTATATATGTGAGTTCGGTATAAAGCTTTAGGTGGACGAATCGTCGCTGCTACTAATATTAAACTGTATCTTCTTTTTGAGTTATTTAACATGTTTGAATATCGGTACATATTTTTTGTAATACATAATATACATATCAATTAATAATTAAATCGCACGTACAATTGTTTTGTGTGCTTAAATTAACGGAAGCATAAAAATTGAGACTCCAAAATTAAGTAATCAACACGCTACAATAATATCGTTGCTCGTAAAAGAGGATGTTCATATAATGTAGCATTAATAAAATTACAAGTTGAATCTTGCGATACGTGTATTGCCATCTTTTAATTGATGAAGAGACAATTTGATTTAAAATAATATCATCCCTCATATTTGAAGGGAAATATTTTAATATACAGGCCGCGAATCCGTTATTTCCTATACTAAATGCAAATAAGTAGAAACAGACGAATGTGGTAAGGCACTGATTTTAAATCTAGTTATATGGCTTTCGCTTGAAATAAGAGAATCAAATCATTTACTATTTAATATGCTTTTCCTCATAATTGCATATATTTTTCATGTGTCCAACTTAAAGACTATACTTTATTCCAATTGCGTTGCTGGTGTTCTCTTCTGATATTTCCTTGATATAAAAAAAAATTAACTTGTCTGATTTACTCTATTGTGTTTATACGATAAGCTTCAAATAGCTATATTCACGTAGAGATATTCAGTGACGTTAGATTATATATAGCATATAGAATGGTTAATCGATACAAAAATTAAGTATTTTAGCTATCTCTACAATAATTTTATAGGTACAGTAACGTTATACATAATTTTTTGATAAATTTCTTACTAAAATATAAAAACGATAAATGCGAACCCAATAAAGTTCTATTGGTATTGATAGACACTGCAGTTCATTAAACCAAGACATTGTAACGATCGAGTTAAGATAATACATTTAGTTTCCTCGAAATAATATCACCGCGGCTCACTTATTCCGAAGCACGCATAAGAAACGTTATGGGGAACGATTATATATTTGGGTGCGTGCTACACAACTCGTGCGTGCACCAAAGACATACAGCCCGGGCGTCACATTACAACGTCGCGACGCACATAATGTCGCTGCGAGCATATAAACACGATGACGGGCAATTCCGTGAGGAATGCAAAAAGCCATTACGGTCGATGACACCCAATTGGGCTCGTTTTGAAAATAGAATTTTTGCGACTGCGCGCGCGAATCTTCCTCCACTCTCGCGACTCCTTGTATTTTCGGCTTTCATGTCAGACGAAATAATACTCTCTCTCTCTTTCTCTTTCTCTCTCTTCGCTTACCTTTTTTTTACTCTTTTTATTTGTCTTTGCCGGATGGCCGATGTTTTATTTCCACGCGAGCTCTCGACCAGCAGGGGTGAGCTAATGTTTGTGCCCTCTCTCTCTCTCTCTCTTTCTCTCTGCAGTGCGTTATATTTTCTCCGCTACGCTCGCGCGCTCCTGGCTTTTGCCATAAAGTTTTGCTTCGCTTGCGCGCGGCGGCCGCGAGCGCCGGAGTATATATCTCTCTTTCTCTCTTTCTCTCTCTCTCTCTCTCGCTCGAGTTCTCTTTATTTTTAAATGCCACCGGCGCTATGCATATTCATACGACTAAAATAACTTTGACGGTATGAGAATTAGAAAAATTGCGACTGTAGAAATAAAGCTGAAAAGCACTTTTTTCTACACTCTCATATTGTTATTGGTGTTTTTTCACGATTTTTCACAAAATTTTCTATGGACCGAGGTTCTCGGCGAAGATTCGCTAGTCCACAAACACATTGTTTATTATATATTTATTGATTTAACTGGATCTAGATATGCTAATAAGTATGCAGGTATAGTATACTTATAATTGTAATGTCGCAGATATCGTCAGCGTACTTTCATATCACGAGTATTTGCTGTGATTATCAGTTGTGCCGCATCACTTTTTGTGTAACGTAATCGTGGATTCATTTATAGTTCATATTACAATGAATGCTTACTTGCACTAACACGAATGTATATAGTACAATTAAAATTTGTATATATCTTTGTAATATATTGCCTCAAGTATTGAGAACTTTTCTTAAAGCGTATAAATTAAGTAAGGAAATTGATGTATCCCAAAAATATATACTTAACCTCCAGGCGGCCGGGATTTAAGAAAGAGATAAAATAAAACTTTGAAGAACATTTTGCCTACAAATGATCTTTAATGGACCCCACATATGGGTCGACCAAAATGGTGGCCAGATATGACCCTTCCCGGTCGGGAAGGTTTTGGGAATATACATTTTTTTTTTTTTGAGAATTTTGGCATTTAGTAATATTTTGAGCATTCAATCACTATACAGCGTACATTTGGCCTGTACTTAGTTGAAAATACCATTCAGACATTCTTATTAGTGTCGAAAAACTAGGTATTTCGGCGAGCTTTTCGAAAACCAGAAAATTTATAATAAATTTTGTATTCGACCTTTCAAGGAACCCTGAATCAGTAATATATTTCCTAATAGCGAAGAAACTGCTTGTACAGTAGGCCTAATGTACAGTTTGATTGTTTTACAATTTTATCTAAATTAGGTCCAACTCAAAGTTGATTGGATTAGTGGCCATATCTGACCCTTCCCGACCGCCTGGAAGTTAAGGTAAAAGACCCAGTGAAAGGACACTTAAAAAGACGTACTAATGATTAGACACCCCCAGTGTCTAGACTATTTCCTTGGTTGCGATTGGTCGAACGCGTCCAGACACTAATGCTGTCCATTCACTATAATCGTCATGTACCTTATAGGTTTTTACAATTTACTCTAAAAATCTAAAATGAATTTGAAACGCTGTAAAAAAAATATTAGAAAATGATAAAAGTAGACCTCACACTAGCTCCCATTATTACTAGCAATAGACGTAACGAACTAATTACATCAAATTATTATGTGATACTTAATTTTTTCAATATAACAAAGACAATACTGCATATACATTTCTTGCACCATAAATTGCATTGGTGGAATTAATGACAATACTCAAACCATTGATATACTAAAGGTACTTGAATAGAGAATATTTTATAGACCAAAAGATCATCATAAACAAACGATAATGAGCGAGAGACAAGGAGAAAGAGAGAGAAAGAGAATACAACTGTGCATTCTGCTCGTAACTACGCGACTGGGAAACCCGCGTAGTGTCCTCGCTAATCTAGCCTGGCATGGAATTAATTTTAGCATCGGGAAGCCTTGCGAGGCTCACTTCTGTCCCTCTCTCTCTCTCTCTCTCTCTCTTGCTCGTTCTGACTATGTGCCTCTTTTCTGCTTGCTCTCCTCATAGAACTC
This sequence comes from Megastigmus dorsalis, assembly GCA_900490025.1. Taxonomy (NCBI): domain Eukaryota; kingdom Metazoa; phylum Arthropoda; class Insecta; order Hymenoptera; family Megastigmidae; genus Megastigmus; species Megastigmus dorsalis. Next base: position 46,582 of record UELU01141654.1, read on the forward strand.
ATAATATAGAGTTAAAACTTTTCCCGGTAAACAAAATAGTCCGAGAGTATATCCTCCATCTGCCTCCCGCATCATCACAGTACATCTTTTCACCTGCAAGAACTACATTGATATATAAAGATGTTTCTTTTTTAGTCGATAACTCGTCACGTTGCTCTGCTCTACGTATTTTGCGTGTTTAGTTCACCAGCTCAAAGTCTATACAACTTTTTTCTAGTGCAATTATTGAACTCTTGATTTCTTAAATAGTTTATCACTTTGTTTAGTTTAAGAAACGCTTAAAGGATTTTTTTAATCTTTAAGTAGAAAAGGTTTATTACATTAACATTTTTATGAAAAATATTAATGAATAAAAATGAGCAAATTAGCTTTTAGTTATTCAATGTAGATACAAGTAAATTTAATCAGTGATGAGATTAACATTAATACATACAAGTTCCATTATTCATCAAATTACAGTGCATCCATTATTCCACGCTAAAAGTTTCGTCTGCTTCCAACTAAACATTACGAATCCTAGTGTAATATCTAACGAGAATATAATTATTTTGACAGTTCAAAGCAGCAACTTGTAATGGCTCATTAAAACCAGCTGGATTCAAATGTAGCAAACATTATTTTTCGTACAAGAATTTTAATTTAATTTATTTTTAATAAAATCCTAGCTGCTTGTAATAATTTCGGTTATAACCATATATCAAAAAATAGCTAACTTTCTATTTTTTGAAAAAAAACAATATGCATTTATAATGCCTTAAGAAACAAACATCTTGTAGTTGCCGTTGATCCACTTCCATCGCGGATAAACTAATAAACCAAACGTGAGAGGTGGAATTTCATAAAGTGGAATCAACATCTCACTGAATAAAAACTAAAATCCACGAAATCCTGGAGAGAGGATTAAACGTATAAAGGCGTGATATTTCGCGTTTGCGAGAATAAAAATAAGTGCAAGTTCTTTTCCTCGTGGAATGATCTCGAGAGAGAGAGAGAGAGAGAGAGAGAGAGAGAGAGAGAGGCGCGAAGTAGAGCGAATGAAGAGAGGCGGAAAATGCTCCATCTTCACAGTCTACACTGCTGAAACATCCAAGTTCCGCATTGACTTCCGACCTTTTGATATTTCTGCCTGAGGATGATCTTCTTTAGTCTTGGTTGAGAAAGAAAGAAAAACTCTATTTCTAGTTTCAGCTGCAATGATAAGTTTTTTCGCTTATATTCTCGAGATATTCGTTTGTTAATATTTACAATTTGAGTAATTGCATAACTTGTATCTTATCAAGTGCTTCAAAATTTGATTGAAATATTTCTTTTTATTTGCAAAATGAGAGAAATAGTACTTACTTGAATTTACATGAATATTAATTAGACGTATCTTCTTTAGGAAGATCAATAATAAAGAATTTACGGGTATGAAAATCTTATAACACCGTGGCAATTACATCAATTATTTAGTCTTATTCCCAAAAATATTTTGAAGTACACAAAGCGTAGTGTATAAACGATCTGTAATATCCACAATGAACTTCGAAAGCTACACTTGTTACACCATTATTTTTTTTTCCACAAATGAGCCATACGATTCATCCTCGATAGCAATCGGTGTTGGCATCACCATCAATCACAAAAATAATCAATCTTTCATCAGTCTAATCAGCAACAATAAATGAGCCCCAATGATTCGGCGTACGTTATATTCATTCACAACTTGAGCGTCTGTACAGCGTACAAGAGGGGCGCTGGTGGAGGGTCGCGGCCCGCAGGAAAAAATCCCTACAGAACGTCGCGAATAACAGAAGAAGAGCAAATCGCAAAAGGAAGAGCAAGAGGAAGAGAGACAGAGAGAGCGGCTGCAAGCACGGTATTTACGAGGGCGCCACTGTCGTCACGACAAACGAGAAAGAGAGAGAGAGAGAGAGAGAGAGAGAGAGAGGTAGAAAGCGCGCGTGCACGGGCGGGTCCACTGGGTCATGGGTCGATCTTCCTCCTCCTCCTCCGCCGCCTCCTTCTCCCACTACCCCTCCCGCGAGAGACGACGAGAGAGAAACGTTCCAATTTGCGCTTGATATTGATCTAAGCTTTTCCGCCCACGAGAGCAAGCGAGAGAGAGATAGAGAGACAGAGAGATAGAGAGCGAGAGAACAGATGGAAAGCGGAACTTTCCAAGAGAACTTTTCACGTGGCACACGGCCGGATATATATATATATATATATATACACGAGAAAGATCGAGCAAGAGAAGTCGTTCAAGAGTGCAACTTGCGCACATTGTCCGACGGCTATTCTGTACGGGCAAAGGACTGAAAAGGGTTTCGGATATGTGCTTACAGCACGCGACTATCTATACCAAAGCTTCGCTGTCCAACACTTGAGTCTTCTTTGGCGATGCTTTATGATTATGACTTTTGGAAACGCGTTAACGCGCTGAAGCTTGGAAAACAGCTATTTCGATGGAGAGAGCTTTCGAGTTTTTGTTTTGGTCGAAGATCGCTTTCTAGTAAGACGGTTATTGGCAGACCGCAGCGCAACTGCATTTTAAATTTCTTCCGCGTTTGGGGTGGATCATAATATCTTCCAAGTGTTTATTCTGTCGCTTAAAGTATAACTAACCATTAAAATCCCTTTTTATTTTTAAATAATTGCCATGTCTGGTGAATCTCGTGTATCTATAATAACAATCTGAATATACATTAAATATAATGAGACAAACGCATTATTTTTTGCCCAAGGTAATTTACTTGAAGGTAAGCCGAAGTGAACTTTCCAATTTAGGAATGAATACAGCTAGAGAAAAATGGTGACCATCCAGTCGGTAATTATATTCATTCTTTTTTCTTTTCCATCACTTCTATTGACGAAGAAAAGGACGCCCATAAAACGTCCATCTCATTGTAATTCCAATGATTCCACAAACTACCTTGGCACGGTTCTCTCTCTCTCTATCTCTGTGGAAACGTCTCCCTTCCATCCCCCTCTCAAAGATAATGAGTCGCGACCATGTGCATCATGAATTTCACACAGCGCACACCTTCATTCGAAACTTGACTAGAGCTACGTGGCTATACTAATAGCCCTTTAGATCGTTCACTATGTATATTGTGTATTACCCAAAATTACACAATCTGAAGTAAACAATGAAAATGTAGACGGAAGTCGGTCAATAAAGTACATAACTCGTTTGATCAATTTTCTATTTTAAAGAATTCCCCATTAAACTGTACCAACGTGTCTTTGGCAAATAGTTTCTTATTTTATAATCCGCATATACACCGTGTATGTCGAGGTCCGTTACGCCAGACAGTTTTTTCGACTTGATTTATATCGTAAGTATATTCTATGTAAACAATGGCTGGAGTCGTTAATAATCACCATTCGTGGACGAGACGCACATAAAACATTTAAAATAGCGAAGAATGCATCATTATACATCGGCACCTCAATATTGTGATCGACGTAATTTCCAGGCATTTGTAGAACTCGTTGGCTCGCTTTATGGACAACGTAACTCATATAAGGTTAGATCAAGAGCAGAATCAATGACGTACTTGGCAGTCTCAAGTGTTGGATAATGAGTCTATGAGTGTACTTCAGTATTATTATCTAATGTCTAAACGGAAATTATACATAATAATGTATAATTAAATTCTCTAAAGTCAGCCGTAAAATATAAACATATAACATCAGGTAATGGGATCGCAAGTAATAAATAAAACAAAAAGAAATACTAGTCTTCTCATGCTTTATACTATAATGCAACTATGCATCCAGGATGAGTTATAGTGAATTTAAAATAAATAATAAGCTGCTTTTAGCGCAATTAGAACAAATGCTTAAACTTTCATCTAGTAATGTCGAGAATGAAGTACTATATTTATCATTAGATTTTTCGCAACCCAGTGCCATATCTTAAATGCAATCTCTTAAAACGTAGAGAATTTTGAAATATATGGTTTTAAAGAGAAAGACCCTGATAGAAAATTGACGAGTTTGACTGGTCAACGTATTAATCAAATGACAATGTTTTGTGGCTATTAAGCGAACAATATACTTTCAAATATCATATATCACGAATTATATTGTTCAGTTTTGAACTAACTTTCAATTATGTATTGTCTAACTTTTATGCAGGCCCGAGTTCCAGAGATAATAGTGAAAATTCAATATATTTAAAAAATCTAGCTAAAAACTGGTTAAGAACTCCTTAACATTTCTACCAGGGGAATCGCACGTCGAAATCGAAAATTGAATTTTTTTATACCTCATAAAATAGATTTAATGCTGTTATTAAATTTTATAAAACTATATATATAATCAGGATATTTCCCATTTAATAAGGGACTCGCTGTTCCCTGAGTCAAGCGTATTAATCAGTATTTTTCCATTTATTTCTGTTCGCTTGAAAAAACGCAGGAGAAAAAATGTTGCGCGCTTGGAATAGCAATCATTACAGAGCGTATAGGCATACGTTACACTTTGACCTGATGAAAGAGCAAGAGCTGCTGCAGAGCTTCCCTGCAGGGGTAACTCGGTCCGAAAAAAAGTGGAAAAATCCAGGGTCCAAAGGTACTCCTGATTCGCTGCACGAGCGAAAAATGAAAGAGGGAGAGAAAGAGGAGTAAACGAGCGAGAGAGAGAGAGAGAGAGAGAGAGAGAGATATACCTATATACATGTCTGGACCGAAAATAGCAACCCGGCGAGGCTCCCGAGTTCGGTCGAGCCCCATTCACGCGCCCACGTATTAAAGAGCCACGCGTGCGCGCACACACACACACACACACTCACTCAGCCCCACACACACAGATGCTTACATATCCCCGTTGAATGCATGCTGCGCCTGTTGACGTCACGCGGCCAACCGCCATATAGCTGTAGGTGCTGGAACAAGCTCGCTCTAATCCAATATCGTCCAGTTTAACGGAACTGCCTCGTTGTTCGGCTGATACCGAAACGATCATATATCGCGAGAAGCTGTTTCTTTCGTGGCCGTAAAAACATCCTTAGAATTCCGAACCTGTAGTTATATCCAGTGCTTTACTGTTCATTTCACTGAATCGCAATGCTATTTGGAAATTGTTTGAGAATTTTTGTTTTGTCGAATTTACAGTGATCAATTGTCTTTAAAATAAAGAATTTACGGGATATTATTTTTCATTGGTGATAAATAAAATTGGATTGGCTTACGAATACATTCAAGTTTTATAAATAACAGGAATATTCATGTAATAGCGTTGGATGTATACAAATCTAGTTTTTGATCGGTTGACAATATTTCGTAAGCTTTTCGCATAGTGAAAATGGATTAAGTCATCCAATCCGTATTCCGTCAAAGTTCCATATTCTATTTGACGCTATAAATATCTACAATTAATTAAAACTTTATCCGCTAAACAAAAAAATTACAAAAAAAAAAGTTTTTATAACAAGGTAATTGATATATTATAGCCTAGGATAAAAGAAATCTCAAACTCTAGTAAACCTATCAAATTATTGTCTACAATACAAAAAAAATTGATAATTCAGTGATGATGAATTACTTACTCTGTGTCGGTATAATGTTTATATTTAAAGTTAAATTTTGACATCATACTTGACGAAAAATATAGAAATTTATTCCATAAGAATTGGTTCAATATGTATGTGCTCCTCTGGCAAATACCATTTTCAACAGCTTATATATTCTGTCTCTTATGCATATTTCAAATGTCTATCTGGGTCTTGAATTTGTATTCACGCTCTGCTGTTTCGTTCCTTTTTTGAAACTATATTCGATTGTTATACTTTTTATTAAATTCTTTTAACGATCCATATGTATTTTATGGAGACTTGTACAATTTGAATCTGAATAGGAATCGAGTGAATCTGAATTTTTCCCCCTCGCTTGGTCCTTATTCACATACGTACACATTTTTCGTTTTATGTCCATTTCAAATTCTTTATGTATTGCATCTATAGACTTTATCTATTCGTATAGTATATCGGAAAGTATCTGATAGAAATTTGCTCTATTTAATATCGTTTTATTTAACAACTAAAAGCTTACTGTCGAACGTTCCTTCCTTCGTGATAACAATATTTCTCTGCACAACCAATTTATGTATTACATAAGTCAAAGCTAATTCTAAGTAATCCACTGTTTATTATATTCCAGCCTATACCTCCATTAAAGGGTTGTTTAGTTAAAGTTTGTAGTTACACGCTTACACGAACTTAAGTAAGTACTTTTAATTATACAAATATAAACATGTAACTGCAAACTCTCTTTGCATAATCCACATAAACAAATATAATATTAACAGTACGAGAACATCGCAGATAAAATACAAACTGCGATTAGTAAGAGAATAACTATTTATATTTCATTACAGATGTATGAAAGAATCTTGTCCTACACGTTGAAAATCAATTTCGAGACTTATTGGAAAGACTTACCATATAAAACACATAAATCCGAATAAGAATAATAAACAATTTGTAAAACTAATGTGCATTATTCAACTGAACGAGATAAATATAGTCGTTATTATGTTTTTCCAAAAAAGAGGTATAAACAACATTCTCCGCTTCATTGGTCTCTTAAATAGTCGAAACCACGTGTATAAATAGTTCGTAAAAAATGATCTCCACTCATCCAGATTTCTTGAATTAAAAATACTCCCAACTACTTTAGTAAGTTAATCACTCCGCGTCCGTAAATTGCGCCACCATCGCCGAGTCTCGTTCCCAAAAAAGCAGTGAAATCAAATTTCGCCATTTAACAAAAGAAAAATACATAATAACCTGGTGAATTTATGAAAGCGTCGCGTGATATTTAATGCTTCTCGACATAAATAAAGTTGAGCATCTCTCCCTCTCTCTCTCTCTCTCACTTGCTCCGACTCATCGTCGGTGCGGAAAGAGCACGCGTAGGCGGTATCTCTCTTTCTGTCTTTCTATGTGCCTCTATCTCTCTCTCTCTCACTCTCTCTCGGCGAGTGTTTTTCCCACGATCAATACACATACTCCCTCTTCTCAAGAGGCTTTTCTGCTCCTTCTCGCGCTTCCTTTTCCGCTACACTGAACCAAAGAGATTTCCCTCTAGGCATTCGAGCGTATTGTCAATGTTACGTTGTGGACGCTTATCGCGTTAATTTCTCTTAAACTCTTCTCTTTTCCTCTTTTCCTCCTCCTCCACCCCCCACCCCTCTCTCTCTCTCTCTCCCTCTCTTTCCGGACTTTAGTACATCGTGTTGCTGTATACATCTCGAGCGCGTGCGTAGCCCGGAGGCTGACCTACAATCGTTAAATTATTTTGTGCTTGTAATTCGACTGTACAGAGTTATACAAGGCACAGGTTTTTTTGTGATTGATTAAGTTTAGTCGTCGGGAATTCCGAATGCTTGTGAGCAGCGTTCGAACAGAATTTGGTACTATCTACGCTATATGCATTTTAACGAATTGTACTATCTATCGCACTTTATTCGGTGACTACATTTTATAGGATAGCTGCAATAAGAAATAACGTGTTATCGGTAAGAATGTTTTTTATTTACATATGCAGTTTTCGATAAAAGTTTATCGTGAAAATGCACCTCGCAGTCTTGTCGGAAATTTTTTTATTATGACGGAAAGAAAATACTGGTATGTACAACGATAAAATTCCAATGATTTGACAAAAGTGGAGAAGGTCGGAAAAAACAACTTAATTTTATGTGCTTTTTAGATATACTAGAAAAGATATAGGTCCTGATATGTAAGTGGTTGTTTCTTTTTCGTAAAATTGAAATTTTATGTCTACATAACCCATACGGTATAATAAAATACTTACTTAGAAAAATGTACTATTTCAATTAAAAATGATAAGCGAGATTTGGAGATGAAAACTGCATCATAAAATCCTAAAGGATATATAACCGATAAGAACACCATGAAAAAGAAAATTTTTGCTCCAAGCAAATTATATTGTCGTCATAATATACCAAGTGTAAGATATTAATTTTAATCAAAGTTTCATTATATTTATTTTAACTTTTTTATACGCTAAGGGGGTCTATCCTTTTAAATTAATTTTTTTTGTGCTATATAAATAATGGTGTATAAACTTTTTTTTGTGTATAAAATTAAAAAATATATCCTGATTAAGCGTCCAATATTGCTGATGATATTATAATAACTAAAATTAATAACATGTAAGCACGTAATTGAAAACTTTGTTACTTTTAATTGACATTAATTCATCAATCTTAATATTCTAAGAATTTTAAAACTGTACATAATTTCCATGTAACCTAAAATATTTACCAATCAATGAGTTACGATATTATAATATTTATACATACTACAACAAGTAATGTAACTACTCTAAAACTTGTTAATATTATCCGACATAAAATAAATGGATATATACATATACACATTCAACACTTTTTCAAAGTTCCTGTTCTATTGTAACAGACATTCGGCTAAATTATCCTCAGAAGAAAGAAAAAAAAACAGGACACAATGGAGTAACACGCGAATGCAATTTTTCACATTTCTCCGACGTATTATAGCGAATCGGTATGCGCGCATTCGCGACTGAGTAATTCGTACCTTCCGATTTTTCCATATCATTGAACTCGACGGTTTACATATTGCACAGAGAGAAGGGAGAGGAGAAAAAAAAACACACCGAGGCGAAAGTTAGCCGACATCAGACGCTTATTAGAAACGTGACGGAATTCGCAGTGGAGAGCGCGAAATCAAATCTGCGTCGCGTCGTACATAATACCCCATATATACGGGTTCAAGATTCGCGCGTTCCTCGGCGCACTTTGCCGAATGAAAAATATGCGTTAATCATACGCTGCATTCTTTTAGCACACGTAAATACTGTTAGACATTCTTCCAATATACCATCAACAAAAAGAATAATCCGTAAATAAGCGCCTCTTCAAATATGTATTGAATAAAATTTCAGTTTTGTAGTAAAATAAAAATCTTGATCTATTATTTCATAGATATTTTTATACAAAAATTTAATTGTATCGAATCTTTTATGTCGGAAGTAAGCGTCAAAAGATTATACAGAAATGTTCAAATTGTTATAATTTTATAATTTTAAAATATATCTTATACTAAGTTTCATTCCAAAACTAATTAAAGTTTGTTATCTGCATCAACCAGCCACCGATTACACGAAACCAATATATCCAAAAATTGTAAGTACGCAAATTCTTGTAATTAGAATCCAATAAAAGTTGACAACAAAGCCAATGCAAATTAGCACTTTGTTACAGTTGACAAGTTCATCGACCTTACACTCAGCAACACTCCTTGCGTCCAATAGAAGCCGACTTCCACCACCGACAAGGCTATTACATGTACATTTCGATTTCAATCGAGATCTTCCCCCACCGCGCCTCTTTCTCCTCCAGCCCCGGACAAATTTATTTCCTCTCACTAAATCCGAAACCTCACAAAAGCCTGAGCGCGGAGCAACTCTCGGGCGCGCGACTCGCCACGAGAGAGTGAAAGAAAGAAACCGCGCGCTGCTGCTGCTGCTGCTGCTGCTGAGCACTATTGAAGAAAAAGCGTCGCGTCGCGCACTCGTTAATCGCTTTCACTAGCGTTCAGCCACAACAACACAAAGGCTCTAGTGCCATTGGTGTTTGTGGTAAAAAAAAAAGACGTTCGCATATACACGGACTTGCACAAAGAGTAGTTAGGTAGGGAAAAACGTCAGAGAGAGACGATTGACGTTTGCGTGGAAGTCTGTTTCCGTATTCGAGTGGTGAAGCATCGGCGAGTTCTCACGATAAATAATTAATTAATGCCGACCGGTCGAATGCCTTCGACCTGGTGAATGCCTTCACTTGCACCGCTTCAATTTAGAGAAGTCCAGAGCTGTTTGGACTGTAACTGTAGTCGCTTTATTGCTTTTTGCAATGATATTTCACGATTCTTCGGTATATATATATTCTTCGGTATATACGCTCTTTGATTAACAAGATAAGCAGGTAGCAGATATACAGTTTTTTTTGTAACTGTTTACGAAAAATAAAAAAAAAATATTGTTTGTTGGAATTTAAAAAAAAAATTATTACTTGACTCAAATAAATTATCACTTGTTTCAAATCGATAATAGCTGTATAAATTTTTTTGGATAAATATTAAAAAGTGACTGAAACTATGCAATAATTGTTGTTGAAAATAAATTTTATGCTTGCTCAATCGAAAAACTGACTTATTTCTTACAGATTTAAATAACAATACCTGTGTCGTTCACGTGTATAGTTGACATTCTGGCGTTGCCGTCCTCGTTTATGTAATCATTATTATAGTCGGTTATAGGAACTGCCAAGCTATAAACTGGCATCAATTATAGGTGTCTTTAGTTATAACCTAGAGTAAATCTACATATATTATATATTTTTACAGCAGGAATTCGCTAAAGATTAAAATCTTCGCCTTTAAATGTTGTGTGAAGCTAAGTTTCCGTTAATCAATCTGTATTTATGCAATCAAAGAAGTTTTTAACTATATTAAATAATTTTTTTTGGTCCCGAAGTTTATATTGATGTGACCGACTTGAGCCTTTATTTCAATTAAGTTGTATAAACGCTGGACAATTTTCGTTTACGATATCAGAATAGAGGATGACAATAATTTAGAATGATCATTTTTTTACACAATTAAGCTTCTAACTATAATTTATCAAATTCAATTAAAGAATGTCATGAGAGATAAGTAAGATCTTTAAATTACTGGTTAGGTTTTACCAGAGCTTAAAGAAAGGATTAAAGTAAATTCCATTACCAATTGTACATATATCCGAACAATATTTTACACCGACAATACGAACATTGTTCATTATTTGATTTAGAGGTACAATATTTGTTTTATCTTTATTATAAATAAGATTATATGAGCAGTAGAACTGTAACGAAGCAATGAAAAGAAATAAAGGTGAAAGCATAGTTAAAAGAATGTAGTTTAGCTTGAAGATACCGAGATCTTATTTCCTAATCCATTAACGTAGCTCACTGATGCTCATCGAGTGAATCGTACTATCATTTCACAGTAATTTCCAAAGTGTAATTGACTCTTACGCAACGCGACGCTATATATCCAACACCGTACCCCAAAACTGTTGCTCATGTATAAAATCAAGTGAAAATTTCAGAACGGCACGCAAACAAGTATCGATTTCAAGTATCACGATTCATGGCTTCGAATCCGTAGTTCTACACTTTCAAAGTACGCGCATCAAACGTTTTTGAATGCTCTCCAAGAATCATCTGATATATATATATATAGAGCAAAAATGATTCACAGAGTACACGCACTAAAGTCTATTATATTTTAATGTTATTAATGAATAAAATTTTGATCGACTCGATAACGAACCTATTTCCGTGAACTACTCGGTCATGTTTGTATATCGGGTATATACGCTTTTACTCCCGCGCTTTATTACCGGGCATAACACTGAATCGGCCAGAGCGCGTTTATTTTCGACTCTTCGTTACAAACCTCTCTTGCACGCTGCTGCAAATGCACTAGATTTTAATAACCTTCGTGATACTAATGCATCAAAATACGTAGCACTTTTATGAGCAAGCAAAACACGATTTTCACTTTTTGTATATATATATATGTGTGTGTGTGTATAACGATTACGTTAACGAATTAAGGTAAGACCCGATATTTTTATTGTGATTTTGATAATTGTATTAAATATGTTCCAGTATGTTGAAATCACTACGTACTTGTGAAAAACCATAATATTAGATCCCCTGTATTGTCAAATAATATAAATATTAAATAAAAATAAAAAAAAAAATTATTTTGATATATTTATTTGAACTTTAGTAGTATGCTGTATATAATAGTTACAGATAATAATTCTTTTTCATAATAATTAGTCAATAAAAAAAATGCGAAAGATAAGGACCAATCTATTGGCAGCAGTTTTTATAAATAATATTACTTTCTAAAATTGTGCATTTATAGGTGTATTTTTATGAACTTCATAAAATATATTCATTTCGTATTAAGTAATATGATATCACTACTGTATTATAAAGATTCATTTGACACTAGTTTAAATATTATGAAACTAATCTACCAATTGATAAGTCAATTAAGAATTTTCAATCTTTACGATCGGCATAGGATTAAACTTCACAGACTGCATGAATATTCTCGGGCGAGGTCAATGCAGTCTATTGACCTTTGCAGACTTGACCATTTTTGTACAGAATGTCGTTTTTCTTAATTAGCGAATTACTGAAAATGTACTTACGAATTGTCATTGAAACTTAATCCATCGATTTCGCAACACAAAATTTTTTAATTTTATTACTATTATTTTTAAATTTTAATCAATTTAGTTATATTCGCGTTACAATGTATACAATGTTAATTATGAATCACAGATTTTTGTGATTGTAGCTTTAGAAAATACACTAAAACGATTTTACGCAGTATGATAAAATTTTACCATTATCCTTGCCAATGAATATTTTTTCTGTCTTCGTGTTTATGTATACACAAGCTGGTTCATACGCATATATAAATGAATCATAGCCTCAAATGATACCAATAATGCGTGAGCTATGCTGAAGAAAGCTGTCGAGAATTGAGTTCAGGGAACTCCCCGATTGTATATAACTAAGTAATTTGGGGCTCGGTCAATTTCACTGGACAAATTTAATAATCGTAACTCAACGAGTGTTAGGGTACACAATGAATATTTTCGGTTTTACATAAAAGATTGCGCAAAGATGTTAATTTGGGCCTCTTCAGATATTGCTCTACACGCTCGGCCTGGGAATTCTCGCTCAGCGGGCACGGTTTTTCCACGTCAAGAGCAGTATAACCGTCCGCTTTATAATGCGGGTGAGACTTTTTAATCAAGTCGTTCACAGCCGCACCAAGGCAGTTTATGACAGGGAAAAGAGTGCCTCGATAAACCGTCAGACCTCGCGGTAAACTAAAATAATTAAAATGAATGCCACGCGGAGTGGCTGGGCTGAAATACACGTCGTATGCTTTAAAAGTTGATGATGCTCGCTCGACTGACATTTCAATCGAAACTTTGTACACAAAAATATTATCATACGTCGCTATAATCTTTATGAATCTAAGTGTAAGATGCATATTTCACTCGATCATTCGGTACTTGAAATTATAATTTATTAACAAACGAGGGTCATAAGAGGTCCCATAATTTCTGTGTCTTATTCGATATTGATGAGATTTTTCCAAGAGCTGTACCAGATATACTCGTCGCAGCAATTCTTCTTCGGCAACAGAAATTATACATAATGGAAGACCAATTTTAAAACATGCTCTTTGTAATCGGATACATGCACTAACTGTCTTTTATTGCGCCCCTACCTATTCGCGCGTCTACACACAGCTGATGTCCTATATATATATATCACATAAACGCCGTCGAATCAATCCAGTTCGGAGAATCTCCCATTCTTCCATTATTCCCACGCACATTCCCGCACACTCTCTCGACACATCTCAGCTAGAGACAGCTAATATATATATAGGAGCTTCGCGCGAGGGTTGAAGCTCGAGCGTGCCATTCATAATGCGGTGCTGCTGCCGCACAGAGAGAGCGAGAGAGAAAGAGAGAGATAGAAATCGAGCTCGCGCCGCTATGGACCGCAAGATTGCGTATGGCCGCGGTCACTCGGTCGGTAGCGCAATAAGAGATACGAGCGGACACGCGCCTCTCGTCGCTCGCGTTATATTCCTAGCCATCCTCGCTATATAGGCGCGCGCGCGCGCGAGCGAACGCGGAGAGGGTGAGACTATGGCCGAGTGGCGCACACGCAGCAGCATCAGCAATAGCAGCAGCGGCGCAACTGCTATTATTAAATCTGGGTCGTCGAGCGAGCGCGCCCGACATTCTCGTCGGCGGCTATGCTGGCCGAAAACGCGATTTCGTCACCCGGGATGAGCCGCGCTATAAGAGCGAAGTGGACTGGGCTGCCGTACACTGGCGGCGGCGAAGCATCGCTGATGCCCGTTAGCCAGCTGCGAAGATAATATATACGAGTCGTGTCATATAGCGAAGCTCGAGCGAGAAGATGCGGTGGCAATCCAAGTTCGTTTCCAAGTGTTGAACAGTTCGATTGGTATTATACATAATTTCGCTCTTTTGGATTGTTTGGATGATAGGCTCAAGTGACTCTTTGTAAACAAAGGCATTTTTCTCTCTAATTTTCAGTATAGAAGTCTTCGTAACTCGACAGTGCACTATTATGTAAACAAAATAATTTAGTTTTAACTGAAGCTTTTTTCTCTTTGATTCTAACGCGAAGAATCGAAATTTAGATGGGCTTTTTAAACTTCCTGATAGTCAATTTTCCCGAAGCAATATGTGCTATTAAAGCTGACAGCATAGCAAGAATATGGCGCTTCACTCATTTTTATGTTCTATAACTAGAGGGATAACCGTCAAGCTGCTGTTAAACGTCCGTTATCGACTAGCCGTGAAGCAGAGAGTTTACGTGCCTTAGTCAAAACCAAGTCCGAGTAGTTTCCTTGCGCAGATAATTGGGAGTTCGTGATTAATAAGCCAACTATTTCACTTTGACAAAAAGGAATTTTTACCTCTTACTTACATACTCGTACGTTACACAGATTTAATATAGATAAAAAAAAATTTCTTTCTAAGTGCGTAACAAAATTAAAATTTGTATGCTTATTAACAATAGATTATATGCCTAGTCAATATAAAGAGTGGACTTATGTTATAGGCAGATATATAATTTTTATCGGCAAGTTATAAAATACAAATGATCAAACTACGAAAAAAGAAACTATATAAAACCTTTACGATTTCAAATTTTAATACATCACTTAAGGCTTCATGTAAAAAGTAACTTAATTTTGAACAAAATTTCTGCTCTATTTTATGGAAAAAGGGAAGAGTGACGATTAATGCCATTTCCTTTTAGCAGAAAACTATGTTATTTTTACTTTTTAATAAACGAATTTTCTCTCTTTTAAACGGAAAAAAAAATATATTATGCACTTATGTATAGTATTTACCGATACACATAAAAAAGCGTAGAACTATATTTGCTGTAGCTTAAAAGCAATAGTCCTCGTATAAACTTTCACTGCATAAAATATCTATCGGAAGTCTGTAAGGAATTACGTTCGAATCTTTTTTGTTACATTGTCTCGATTTACGAAGGTAAAAGTTTATGCTTTGAAGCATGAAGAACGAGCCAAAGAACACAGAAATAATCAAGTGCATGACGTTATGATTCTTTGATTTTTTTTCTGTTTCTTTTTTGGTACAAATAGAGGACATGAACTTAACTACATAGTAATCTACACTTTCGTCAATGATTCTTAATATTAACAGAAAAATATGAAGATACGTGTAGTTCTCAAATTTATCATTATTGTGCAATTGCAACTCTTGAATTAGTGAAATAAAATGTTTCTTAAATAGATTTTACTTTCGGTACGAACCAATATTGATCAACCATTATTTAGTTACTGATTTCAAAGGTTTCTTATTCAAGTCACAAATGGGGATTTACAGCTTTGGTTCATTAATTTTTTGAAAACAATACTTACATAACTCTGTAACTAAGCTGGAAACTTGTAAACAACTAAAATCTCTATAAAGTGCAACACATGTATGCATTACAGCGGAACTTTCGAAGAGCCCCGATCTTCAAAAATCATAAAACAAAAGCCCCACGATACATAGTCGATACCCTCCATACCAACCTACAACAAAAGCCTTTATAACAGCGGGTGTTGCTCCTGCCATTCACCTATACATTCTCTCACAAATCCACTTTCGCGCTTGTCGACCAGCAGCTTTTACATTCAACAGCAAAATCGCATCGGCGGCAGATCGTCCATCATCCATCCTCTTCTCCTGAGTCTACAAAATCATATATTTTTTAGCTGCACGGCGTTGTATACTCGCTGAGGTAAAAGAAGTATAATTTTTTTAAATATATTCAATCACGAAAGTTACAAATAATTTTATATAAACAATTGTGTACCTTAATTATTTTTATGGTAAAGGATCCCTGCTAGAAAATTTAACGATATTTCAGCCAGATTGAAGCTAGTTTTGCATGATATGCTTACGATCTGGCTGTATTTCTGGATGGAATCCCCGTGACCTGACGACGGTTTTAGATTAGAATCTGGGTGGATTCTGCTTAATTCTTAAAATAATATAAAAATATATTTTATTAATGGTTACTATATTTATTAATAAATATTGTATTGAAAAATACAAAAATAATAATTAATCCGTTTAAAAACGTCCCATAAAGACATTTAAAAATCGACCTTCTGCTCGCGTACATAACCTCCGCGATGTACCATAGGTGCTCGTTCTGTATACGCTCTCGAATGAGCAGTGTACGAGTGTAGAGCAACTGTGTGG